>ML439133.1:79142-95767 GCA_005239525.1 Nicotiana knightiana
AACTAGGGATGAAGAGGCATGAGCGGCTGGAGTCTCACCATCAGGTGAAGAGAGGTTATGACCTTGTTGAGCCTTCTCCATGGCTTCCTTAGTTTTAGCTATTTCAACACTAAGGTCGAAACCCTCTTGACTCATTTCCGTCAATGTGTCAAGGCATGAATTCATATACTCCCATCTCACATCAATAGTAGCCACCTCTTCAAGATCCTCATAATCCCTTGCCCATACTTGAAGCTCAGCTCTCAATCCGTCCTTCTCCGCTTCAGCAACTTCATGGGCGGCCCTTAACGGTACAATCGACTCCTCCAGAGTTTGAGCTTTATCTAGAGCCTTACGAAGGTCCTCTTGAGTTCGAGTGAGTGATTGCACAAGCTCGCCTGAGTATTCCTCCTTCTGCCCCAACAAATTTTTCAAGTCTCTAATCTCCTATGAGGCACGGAACAGCTGCTCAGCAAATGAGGACTCCAGAACACTCTTGTCTTTATCATCTTGACTGGAAGAAACCTTCTCTACTGCCAGTTCTGCTGCCATGAGCCTCATCTGCCGCTTCAAGGTACTCCTTGGCATCCATATTAATCCTTAGGCTATCATATTGTGCTTTCCAATTATCAGCATCGACCTGCAACTCTTTCGTCTCCTGGTCCGTATGTGAGATCCTCTTCATAAGCTCCTTGCCTATAATATTATAATATTACTCTACAGGAAATAAACCAATCAGATGTGGTAAATTTCATATACGAAAATGAAAGAGGATAACCTGCATCATACCTTCAAAGAAGTATGCACAAATTCATTGGCCCATGTAAGAGCATTGTAGCTGGCTAGCTTGGCTTTCTCACTGGGACCAATCAAAGGCTTGAGCCACACTTCGGGCTCACCCGTTTTCTTGAAAAGATTTCCCTTAGCTGGAACCTCTATTACCACCTGCCGCATCTCTTTGCTGGAAGACCCTACTTCCTTAACGGAAGGCATGGAAGCAGGCAGAGATGAAACAACAACATGCACTGAGGGTTGAGGAGCTGGAGAAGCTACGGGCAAAGCAGTCGGCACGGAGGGTTGAAGAGTTGAGAAAGTTATGGGAAAAGCAACAGTAGAAGCCGAAATAGCCAAAGGAGCAAATGAGCCAGCTTCTCTTAAAGAAGCAGGAAAGACACTAGCCAAAGGGACATCGTCAGGAGCAAGGTCAAAACCTTCATGGAACAGGCAATCCACAGACTTATGAACGGGGGAATGTGAAACATCTTCAAGGATAGAGGGCTCATCCACAGACACGAAAGGCAAGGTCATGGGTGTAAACTCATCATCTGAAACCACCTGCCTTCTCTGTGGCCTGTGTACTAAAGCACCTTCTTCTTCTTCTTCTACGGAACGAGACTCACCAATATTCCTCTTCAAGGAAGATGAATCAACAATAATCTCTTGGGCCTGAGCCAAAGACATCTTCGGGATAGATGAAGCAGACACCCCACGAGTAGAGAACCCTATCAAAAGGGAAAAAGTTAAGCGACAAAGAAAGAAGAGACTCGAGTAAGGAAAGAAGCAAGAACGAAAGCTTCACTTACCGTGGGTCTTTACATGCCAACCATACCTCCCAGCGAGGTACTTCCAAGATCCCTATTCTAAAGGAGCAACGGACAACAATTCTTCTACCCAATCACGGATACCAGAGACATTCTCAACAGTATCCATGATTGCTAAGAGAAGAAGAAACATATACGGTGTTAGTAAAACATCTCAAGTTAGAATGAGGAAAAGTAAATAGATGTGAGTTAAAGCATACTCACGTGCGCGATTCCACTTCTCAGGGAAGGGAATATTTTCTTCACCCACTAAACCAACAGTGGGTACAACAACATACCGAAGGTACCAACCCCTATCCTTATTATCTCCAGGGGTTACAAGCACTCTTTTGCTTCTATCAGTCAGAGTAAGAACCCCTTCACGAAACAAGGTAGGAGAATAGAGATGAATAAGATTGCTGAAAGTAAAAGAAACCGAGGCTAAAGAATCTAAACTCCTAAGACATGAGACAACTCGCCACACAAGCGGACCAACTTGTCCTAAGCAAATATTGAAAAAATGGCAGAATTAAATTATGAGTCAATGGGGGGTCTAAACCCTAGAGTGAAAGGGTACGTATAAACAAAAGAATATCCCGTCTTGTAAGACGTTATTCTTTGATTACTATTCGGAATGTAGACAGGGAAATCAGACCTCCAAAAACACTCCCTGCGAACAAGGGAAATCTGACCCTCAGTTATAAGGGTTGGATACCTTTCGACACTCTCAAGGGAAGAAGATTGGTATACAAGAACTTGATTATCCCTAGCAAAGACAAACTCAGCAGGGACAATTTCATCAACTCCAGGTTCACGAAGGCGTCCACCCCTACCTCTAGACAATGACCGAGAAACCCTAAACCTCGAAGAAACTAGAGATCTAGTGGAAGGAGAGGGAACTATCTGAGAAGAAGAGGAGCCCCTCGAAGGAGTGGATCCTAGACTTCTAAGTCTACCACCCCTCCGACTCCTAGTCGGAGTAGAAGATAGCGTTAAATTTTCAATATCTATTACTCCCTGAGGCTGGTTTGAAGAAGACATGTTTACAAAGGTAAGAACAAAGTTCTTTACAAAAGACAAAGTTAGAAAGTGTTTCATGGAAGAAAAGAGAAGAAGAAAGGTATTTATACTTGAGGACGACCGTCAAACATGGAAAAAAAGAAAAATAATGATGAAAAGTCATAATTGAAAATGTCACTTCGGGACTGACACAACCGCACAAAGCCCTAAAAGGTGCTGAGTAAATGCAGCACCAATCCGAAAAGGATACGTGGTATGAGCATTAAATGGAAGTGACAAACGACGCCCATGGTGCAAAGAAGGATACCATGTTTCAAGGAAAAGCGGCGGCAAAATATTCCCGCCATAAATGAATATCCACTTACCAAATATTAATCGATAAATATATGGTAAGTGGGGGGATTATCTGTATTGGTAAAAAAGAGTTTCACACGTAAGCCAACTTTTGACAACTCAGCCAGTTATGTGGACACATGAGAACGTGACAGCTGGATGTGATTCTTTGAAGAGGTACGGAACAAAGAGGCACGATTCAATAAACCCTCGAGCTTATCAACCACGGGAAACTCAACCTGATCAAAACAGGGAAGAGGCACAGTCAGAATGAATCTAGACAAAGCTACGGGCAGATTCAAGAACCCACAATTGATTACTCGAACGTTATGTAACCGTACTCCAATTACGGTTATCCTTTGTAACGCCTCATTAATGTCATACTTAGTCATTAATGAGCAACCATAGCAAGAGTTGTAAGTTATATCAGTGAATCTCCTATATAAGGAAGGGGAATACAGCTTGTAAAGGCATCTGATTCTCAAACACAATTTACTTTGCTTTTCTATATTTCTGCAATATTGTCTATTATTCATTTTTCTCTATTTCCTTGATTATCAGTAACCCGTGTTCATCCTAGAAATGTCTTTAGTCAAAGGATCTAATTCTTTGGTTAAAAAATAATGATAACCCCAATCAACACATATCGACTTAATTCGCACTCACCTTGAGTGACTCCATTCCATGAGACCATTTTGTTTCCAGACCCATGAACCGTTTCATGCCCTCCTTGCACGCATATTCACATATTTGATCGGTATACCCATTCTGATAACCCTTCCATGAATCCGAAGTCATTTTCTCCTTTTTATGAACCCCAATGCTACTCTACACACTGAAGATAACGTAGAACACTCCAACCTTTTTCTCTTTACCATAATTCTACTGCAAAAACTCGATTCTTAACCGCACTATGGGCTTGAAATCCTTGGACACTGCCTTCTAAACTTTGAATCCATTAGAACCATTGTTGAGAGTCACCCACTCTGGCTTGGTCCCGAATATAATCAAGCTGGCACCTGAACACCCATCTTGATAAAGCACCCAACCGAATCCCTTCACTTGTAAATTACCTCTGTACTAAGCATAAATCCTGAATCTTTCCAAAGCCTAAACACGATTCAATAAGGCCAACCCTTGCACACCTTTATCAAATCCCATGCTCAATTACTATTCTACTCATTTCCCCTTAGCTGTAATAACTTGCCAATACGCCGACAATCCGCAACCCCATGAGAAAATAATCTTGCAACCCAATCGAAGGCGATGAGACTCTCCCACTTAGCCCGAAGCTGTCCCTCGCACCACTCTAGACCCCAGCGAAATTCTTTCTTCATTGCTGACATGATCATTCTTCTAAATTTTTCTGTTAGCATTCCATGAATACTCAAATTCCCTCGCATCATTCACACATTCTGCCTCCTACCAAATAGCCACCAGAATCTCTCGCAGGAACTTGCCAACCATGCATCCTGTAACCTACTCACAGGAGATAACCCACATGTGGATATCACCAACTGACACCTTCGTACGATTCTGAAATACACACTCTCTACAACATCAATACCCCATCCTAAGCCTGCTCTCATTTACCAACTTTACCTGTCCGTTCGCTCCTCATGGACATCTACTAAATGCGCTACAACATCTTCAAATTCACCGCCACATTATGTCCTTCTTCATTCCTAACAACTCCTCCCTGTTGTATCCAACCTTCTGCCTAAATAATCCACATTTCAACTTAAGCTCGTGGATCCAATCACTATCCACTAAAACTCTCAAACTTTCCCTCAAGATAGGCAGCTGTCTTACCACCGAACTCCTGTGCTACGCTGCCACTCTCTCACTTGTTAAACTCATTCATTTAAACAACTACCTGACTTCCGTTCCTTACACATGGCCTTTTAGAAAAGTAACCACCGCCTAGCTTTTTTCACATATCTTCCTTCATCGTATGCTGCCCAATTGCTGCCTTAATTCAATATCATTCTTTGCATCTCTTACACCAGTAGATCACCACAACTTCAAACTCTCCGAAGATCATCTTTTTTGAGCTGCCTTCATTATCAATACTCATCCAGTACTAACCTACCGTACCTCACGGTCTTTGACAGCCGCTTCTTCAATACTTCTTCACAATGTTCTGACCCCATGCAACCGAAGAAACCATAGCGCCGACAAACTTAACATATTCCATTCGATCAGTGACGACGATATCACATCACTGGTGCATATCCTGCCTCACTTGAAAACACCAAGTCTTACTTCTTTATCATTCCAAAACCTGACCATTTATAGTCCAAATGCCTTTCCTCTGCCGGAACTAAAATGCTGAAATCTCGAAATCACGCCCTGAGAAGACCTCCTTTCAAGCCATTCATCACACCCAACATATGGGCAAGCATTCTATCATCATATCGACATCGCGCGATAACCAATTGTAAACATCATCACAACCTGAGCATAAACTCTAAGTTCTCAGAATCACAACTACTGGCTAAAACAACATAATATCCTTCTGCAGGGCAACAACAACATCCGGGACCCACTACACATGGAAAACATCTCGCACCATATCTGTAGCACCATTTCAATTCCTCAAATTCCCGATTCATAAAAAGCGCTTCGCGACGTATAAGATTGAGTAGAAAGAAACATAGGCATCAACCTCAAAGGAATCGAATCGCACGATGAGGAATCAAGAAGGGAAGTACTCCTAACAGCCCTGTAGCCTCTCGAAGATAAGTACAGACGTCTTTGTACCGATCCTCAAGACTCTACTAGACTATCTCATGACTCGTGAGACCTAGGGGAACCTAGCGCTCTGATACCACGTTGTCACGACCCAAAATCCATAAGGTCGTGATGGCGTCGGACACCACTGTCAGGAAAGCCAATCATTTAATAACTGAAATAAATTCATGTTTCAACATTTTCGAAATCGTTACCTTTCACTTACAACCCAATGAGCGAATAAAAATTTATTAAATAATTGCGACAGGTAAACCATTCAATTTATTAAATTAAATCCCAAACACATCCCAGAACCCGGTGTCACAAGTGCATGAGCAAATTCTAAGAATTTCACAAATACTACAAAGCTTGTCCGAAGTACAAATTGGACAAGTAATTTAAAATTAAAATAAATACAATATGAGGGAGACTCTATCGGCTGCGGGTCGCCTCCGGATGATGCAGCTCACCTAAGTCTCCAAGCCGGCCACATCGCTGTGAAAGTACCTGTGCAATAAAAATGCACAGCAAGTGTAGCATGAGTACGAAAACAACGTGTACTCAGTAAGTATCCCGCCTAACCTCGAAGAGGTAGTGACGAGAGGTCGACTTGACACTCACTAAGGTCCAACAAAATAATTTAACAAGATATGATATCAGTAATAGGCATACAAGGATGATAAAAATAGTAAACATTAAAGATAACTGCAATTCAAATAAATACTGGAAGTAAATAAACAATTACTACTTCATTTTCCCCCAAATATCTTGTCACTTCAAAATTCATGAAAACGTTAACAATTTAACATGCGCATACAGAATAGGGACAACCGGCCTGGGCCATCATAAAAATCATATATGTGAACTGCTGAGGGTCGAACGGCCCGAACCATAATTACATCTTTCAATCTCGCTGTGGCGTATGGCCCGCACCCATGAGAGTGGGGGAATAACACTCCGCTCGCGGATGTAAATTGCGAAGCGGTCACATGCATACACAATATTAACCATAATGTATCTTTCAATCTCGCCGTGGTGTACGGCCCGCTCCCATGAGATTAGGGGAAATAACTCTACGATCGTGGAATGTAAATTGCGAAGCGGTCACACACAGTCATGCATAATCAAACAGTCCATCCCGACCACATCAGAAAAACAAATAATATGTAAATGACAAATTTCTCTTTTAAAGGTCATAAAAATAGTATTTAAATATTTTCTCAAAATTCATTTGCAAGTTCGATAAGGTTAAAACATTTTGATTTCATTAGTAAAGTTACAAGTACGGCAAATAAAACATGCTTTTGGGTCCTAGACTACCCGGACATAATCATAATAGTAGCTACGCACGGATCCTCATCACTTCGTGCGTACGTAGACCCCCACCAATAATAATACATATTTAATTATTTCACCTATGGGGACAATTCCCCCTCACAAGTTTAGAAAGGAGACTTACCTCGCTCCGAAATTCCATAACCGGCTTCCAAGCCCTTGTGACGACTCCAATGGGCGCACAATGCCCCAAAACTATCCAAATAACGACAAATCAATGAGAATATACTCTAATATTTTGAACAATTCAAATTATATAAATTTCGAACTCCGCTCAACGAATTAACCAAAATGCCCTCAGGCCCACGTGTCCGGATTCCGAATTTCTCGAAGATAAACTCTACCCATAGCTTTACTAGCTCAAATATAATATTTACTCTAATTTCATGCTCAATTTCATGGTTAATATTCAAAAATACCAAATTCTAGGTTTTTTTTCTTCAAAATTCCATAATTCTCACAATTCCCATACTCAAATCCTTACCTAGACCATGCATTTAACTTAAAATGAGTTGGAATAACTTACCTTGTGATCCTTAAGGAAAATCCCTCCTTGAAGCTCCCCACAATCGCCCATGCAAAATGAAAATAGGAGGAGAAATGGCAAAATTCTTGTTTTAAAACATTCTGCTCAGGCCTCATTTCCGCACCTGCGATCCAACCTTCGCACCTGCGCTCCCGCAGGTACAACGACCCGATCGGTTGTTTTGAGATCCAACGCGTTGTTCAGTAGTTGGAAGTCATTGGCAGCTTCATTTCGGGTATTGTGACTTGTGTGTATGGTCAGAGTTGAAATTCAGGAGGTTCGGAGTTAAATTAAAAGGAAAATTCTCATTTCAGAAGCCTTAAGTTGAAGAAATTGAGTAAGACTGGAATTTTGAGTAAGCAACCTCAGAATCAGGATCCGAAGGTTCCAGCAGGTTTGTATGATGATTTCGGACTTGGGGGTATGCCCGGATCGGGATTTGGATAACCCGAGAGAGTTTCGGTGTATATTGTGGAAGTCAGCATTTTTGAAGAAATTTCCTAAGTTTGGCTTGAAGCACATTTTAATGATATTGATGTCCGTTTAGGATTCCGATTCTGGGAATAGCTTCCTATGGTGATTTTGGAGTTGGGAGCGCGATCGGAAGTGAATCCGGATGTCCGGAGGTCATTTTGAAGTCATTTGGCTAAAGATAGAAATTTGAAGGTTTTTGAGAAGTTTGACCGAGAGTTTGACTTTTTGATATCGGGGTCGTATTCCAATTTCGAAAGTTGGAGATGGTTCATAATGTTGAATATGACTTGTCTGTAAAATTTGGGGTCAATCGGACGTGATTTGATAGGTTTCGGCATCGGATGTAGAAGTTTGAAATTTCAAAGTTCATAAAGCTTGAATTGGAGTGCGATTCATGATTTCGACGTTGTTTGATGTGATTTGAGGCCTCGAGCGAGTTCGTATCATGTTTTGGGACATGTTGGTATAATTGGTTAAGGTCCCGAGGGCCTCGGGTGGATTTCGGAAGGTTAACAGAATGAATTTCGGACAAGAAAAAGAAGGAAAATTGCAGAAATTTCTGCTGCACTTTTGGACATCAATTTATGCATCGACGAGCTAACTTTGGAAGCGTATATATAAGAATCTATAAGTAATTTGAAAATTTAACAATAATGAAAGTTGTAGATCGTGAAGTCTAGTTTCCATAACAATAAACTATTTGTCATGTGGATATTTTTGCAAAAGGTTATGACCGACTGAAGATGGCTGGTGGAGCAGTTTCGCCAGAATTTTCTGATGCATGGAGCAGACTTAAAAAAGTCATATCTCGGGATATTTAAAGAGTTATATGGTGTACAACCTATCAAATTTAATATCTTCAAGTTTAGTTTCTAAATCTTCAAACCGTTTATTATTTAGATATTTCTACAACAAGTTATGGGTGTTTTAACAGAAGGTGTTCAACAAGGGAAAATTTTAATAAGATGTACAACCTGCACAGCGCAAGTGCAAGGTACAACTCGATGAAGCATGGACAGATTCTTTAAATACGAATTTTGGCCATTTCTTTCATTTTCTTTCATTTGGCTTGGATGATTTTGGAGAGCATTTCAAGGGGGATTTCATCAAGAATCAAAGGTAAGTTGTTTCTACTTATTTCCAAGTTAAATACAAGATTTATTACATAGATTTGATATGAGAAATTGGGAAAAATATGGTGAAATTGCAAAGAAACCTAGAATTGACAAAAATAGATTTTACCACGAATTTGAGCATGAAATTATGAGTAAATTGTATATTTGAGCTAGTAAAGCTATGGGTAGAGTTTATCTTCGAGAAATCTCAGAATCCGAGCACGTGGGCCCGAGGGCATTTCGGTCATTTCACTAAGTGGAGTTGAGAAATTATATAATCTAAATTTGTAGCAAACAATTGAGTATATTTTCATTGGTTTATCATCGTTTGGGTAGTTTTGGAGCGTTGTGCATCGATTGGAGTCATCGGGAAGGCTTGGAGGTCGTTTATAGAATTTCGGAGCGAGGTAAGTCTCCTTTCTAACTTTGTGAGGGGAAAATTATCCCCATAGGTGAACTAAATAAATTTATGATAATATTTGTGGGGGGATACGTACGCACGAGGTGACGGGAGTCCGTGCGTAGCTACTATTATGCCATGTCCGGGTAGCCTAAGACCCACTAACATGATTTATGTGCGTACCTGTAACCCTGCCTGTAATATTAAACTGCTAATATGACAGAAAACATGATTGAAAGTTTAAAAGACAACTAGAATTCATATTGTTAACCTTCTAAAAGGAGAATTGTTTCCGCTGTGAATATATATGTGTACCTGGACTGGGTTGTATTATGGAGTGTTACTAAATTGGACAAATGAGTTTAAAAAACAAAGATTTCAAAACCTATATTTCATGTTTCTTTTAATAAAGACTTTACCATTTTCCTGAGAAAAATGATTTTCTTGATAAAATACGAATTTATTATGTGGATATGTATAACTTTGGGTGCCTGAGTCGCTTGAGTGATTCGCAAGCAGGAAGACCCTGTATTTGTGTATGTATTCTTATGAGAACCTGAGTCGCATGTATGATTCGCGAGCAGGCTAGCCGTATTATACCGAGAGGTGCACTTTTGGGACGGGTCGGTTGATCCCTCGACAGTGCACAAAGAGGATTATTATATTGAGAGCCGCACTTTTGGGACGGGCCGATCGATCCTTCGGCAGTGCGTAGAGAGATTGAGAGATGCACTTTTGTGACGGGCCGATCGATCCTTCGGCAGTGCAAAAAGAGATTGAGAGCCGCACTTTTGGGACGGACCGATCGATCCTTCGGCAGTTCGTAGAGAGGTTAAGAGATGCACTTTTGGGACGGGCCGATCGATCCTTCGGCAGTGCATAGAGAGGTTCACTATCTTATGACTCCGGCCGGTTGTCTTACCCTTGTGTGCGCATGACTATTTGGTACTATTCTATTGGTATTGGATTGACATGTATTTGGGAAAAAGGGAAGTGTGCATTGTTATTTATTCTCAGTGATTACCTGGATTGTACTTGATATGTACTCATTGCTCATTGTCTTACATGTCTATTGTATTTCATCATATTCTGTCATATATTATATTGTCGGACCCTAGTAAGTGCCTAATTTGACCTCTCGTCACTACCTCTCTGAGGTTAGGCGGGTGACTAACTGAGTACACGTTGTTTTTTTACTCATGCTGCACTTGCTGTGCCTTTTATTGCACAGGTAATTTCATAGCAATGTAGAGGATTCAGAGACTTAGGCGAGCTGCATCTTCTGGAGGCGATCCACAGCTGACAGAGTCACCTTCATACTGTATCTGTTTCATTTCAAATTTCCTGGTCTAGTCGTATTTCAGACAGGCTTTGTAATATTTGTAAAATTCTTAGAAATTGCTCATGTACTAGTGACACCGGGTTCTGGGGACGTGTTGGGATTTATTTAGTTAAACTGAATTGATGTGCTGTCGTATTTATGTTTACTAAAATTTATTTATTTGATTATGAAATGCAAGAAAAGGTAACGATTTTGAAAATGTTAAAACTAGAAAGTTATTTCAATTAATTAATGCTTTGGCTTGCCTGACCTTGTGTCCGGCGCCATCACAACCTTAGGGATTTTGGGTCGTGACAACATGTTATCAGAGCGCTAGGTTCCCGTAGGTCTCACGAGTCATGAGCAAGTCTAGTAGAGTCTTGTGAATCGGTACAGAGACGTCTGTACTTATCTTAGAGAGGATACTGGGCTGTTAGGAGTACTTCCCTTCTTGATTCTTCATCGTGCGAGTTGATTCATTTGAGGCTTATGCCTATTTTCATTCCTACTCAATCTTACACGTCGCGAAGCGCTTGCTATGGATCAGGAATTTGAGGAATAGGAATGGTGCTACGAATGTAATCCGAGATGCTTCCATGTGTAAATGGTTGTGGTTGTTGTTATGGCCCTGCAAAAGGGTAATGTGTTATTTCAGCTCAGTAGCTGTGTTTCTGGGAGCCTTAAGGCCGTGCTCGGGTTGTGATGATGTTTGCAATTGATTGTCGCGTGTTGATATGATGATAGAATGTTTGCCCGTACGTTGGGGGTGACGAATGGTTGAAGGGAGGTCTTCTCAGAGTTTGATTTCGAGATTTCGGTGTTTTAGTTCTGGCAGAGGAAAGGAATTTCGATTCTGAATGGTCTGGTTGGAGTTTATAAAGTAGTAAGACTGGGTGTCTTCAAGTGAGGTGGGATATGCACCTGTGACGTGTAGTCGTCGTCATTGATCGGTTGGAATGTGTTAGGTTCGGCGGTGCTATGGTTTCTTCGGTTGCGTGGGGTCAGAGTATCGAGAAGAAGTGTTGAAGAATGCGGTTGGCAGGGATCATTTTATCAAAGGAGAAAGGGTCTCAGTTGGGTCTAGAGTGGTGCAAGGAGTGGCTTCGGGCTAAGTGAGGGAGTCCCACCATCTGCAGTAGGGCTGTAGGGTTGTCTTCTCATCGGGCTGCGAATTGTCGGCGTGTTGACAAGTTGTTTCAGCTAAGGGAAATGAGTAAAATGATGATTGTAAGTGGGATTTGATGAATGTGTGCAAAAGTTGGCCCTGTCGGGCCAGGGTTAGGCTCTGGAAGATCCAGAAGTTTGCTTAAGGCATAGGTGAGTTGTCAGGTTAGTGGCTCAGTCACGTGTTTCATTGAAAAGGGTGTTCCTGTGCTAGGAGAGCCCTGGAGTTGATTGTATTCGGGGCCAGTCGGAGAGGGTGACTCTCACTAGCGGTCCTAGTGAGTTCAAAAGTTAAGAATGCGGCGTTTAAGGATTTCAGGCAGCATTATGATCGAGAATCGAGCTTTTGCAGAGTAATCTCTGAGAAAAATGAAGGATGGTTGGAATGTTCTATGATATGTTTCATCACGCAGGATAGTATTTGAGGAGTGAGAGAAATAGACTCCGGATTGAAGAAAATAATTATCAGAACGGTATGAGACGGGTTGCGGGATTTGGGCAGCGTAGTCTCGTGAATCAAGGTCACTCGGGATGAGTGAGGGTTGAGTTTGCTATGGGTTGAAGGACGTTGTTATTATTCCTGAGGCAATTGAAGATGATTAAAAGAAGATAGATTGATTAGCCATGGTTGAACTGGCACATTTGCGGCAGTGATCGGTTCCTTTGATGTGATTTAGTTATGCATGTGGTTTGTGCCGGTGTGTGTGGGGCTTGTCGGCCGTCGTAACAGATCTCATGTGGGAGCATTTGAGTGCTATGGCCTGTCAGGTGTAGGCGGACCCCGAAAGGGTTATGGTGGTATAGACTACTACTTAAGGATTTGCATGATTGGGTGATAATGGGAATTCACTCGTGTGTTGAGATGGTACTCTTGAATTGAGTAAAGTAAAAAGTTTCTATATGATGAAGTGTTCATCCTATTGGTGGTTCGGAAGTTGTGATGGAATTCTTGCGCTACCTCATATTGGCATGTTAGGTGCGGTAAGAAATATGTAATTGGGAGTAAGAATCGAGATTTAGGTCTGATGTTTATAAGGATGTCTTGAGCTCGGAAGAGCAAGATAAAGTGATTAGAAAGTTCAGAGTACGCTGGTGTTATCTTCAGTGTCTCCTGAGATCGGTATTCGGTGAAGGAGGCTTTGTATCCTATTCCTGGGTTCTCGATGTGTTTTGCGGCCTTAGTGTGGTCGGTGTTATGGATGGGCAGACTTGTTTCCTTGTGTGGAAGGTCGTGGAACATGACCGCGAAAATATTTTGTAAAGTATGACATGTAGTCACTTGATGGATTTCAGATTTGGACTGAGTATAAAGAAGTGCAATATTGCTTAATTGAGAATTTACGCCTGGAAGGCGTTCGATTCAGTTGATTATGGATTATGGGGTGTTAGTCCCGGTGATGATGGTTGTTCTCGTGTATTATGAGAGAAGGTGGGTTAATATGGACCCAGGCAAAAGCTATTAGCTTAGTTGGTGCGAGCAAGGTGGCTCGATGTTTGTGGATGGATTTAAATATGATTATGGGCTCCGTATGAGCCAGACATGTTCCTTTCAGTAGAGCACTTTTCATGGAAAGGTATTAGAACAGCGGGTGTTGTTCCGTCTTCGTCAGATTCATGTGTTATCGTGATTGTGTAGTGTGAGTTGTGAAACGACTTTGATAATTTCTTATGTGTTGAGGTCCCGCGTAGTGGGGATGTTATGTGAGTAGCATAGCTCTTGAGATCCACAGTGTATATATGTGTGTGTATATATATATATATCGCACCTCATTTGTGCTTGAGTTATATAGCCTACGACTTTATTAGTCTCCCCAAGACGGTATTATGCACTTAGCGTGCTTGTGATCGATATTCAGTAATTTGTAATAGTGAGCGATTCAGCTCCGTGTATATTTCCTTATGTGAGTTTTATGATGGGATCCGTTGGCGCGCCGCCACGGGCATGTTATTCGGATCGGGTTGCACGCCGCAACAGTGTGATGATGAGAAGGGTTGAGATGTATTTATTTTCTTGTTTTTTATTTCCTATTTTCTGGTAAGAATTCATATTAGTTGTGTGAGCTGAATAGTTCCATCCTGAGTCGTTTCTTATTATCATGTTCGAGTTATGGCCTATTGGCGCGGTGTGGTATCATGTGAGGTTGTTGGTCATGTTGTGGTGGTTTGTTGTCTGAGCAGTTCATACTGGGTGGGACGAGATTTTCGGATCAGGGATCAGTGCAATGAGGTTATGTGAAGTGTATATTAAAGAACAAATACCATTATTCAGGTTCATACTAAAGTGGTGATTCTAGTCAAGATGAGGTATTCAAGGATTTGTTAACTCTGCAGTTGAGTATGAATTTCTGCACATTTCCTCCGTTGTGGTGGTATCGTCAGCATTATAGCAGGGTGTATGTATATTTGTTATGAGGTGCATTGGGAGCATCAGGTTCATGGAATTTTTACTATTAAGGTTCAGGGAGCTTCATTGTGCCAGATGATGGGTTATGTGGCGCATGGTGCCAATTCAGCAAGGGTATGCAGTTATGATCTGGTATATTGTGTGGTAGTTGATACGGTGTTTATATGTTGGAACTAGGCCTGGTAGAGAAATTTTAGGTGTTTGAATGAATTCTGAGCTTATTATATTGATAAAGAAGAATATCTTCAGATTTTATCAAGCTAATGTGCTCAACTGGGTTGTGGTAGGACGGGCAGGTGCACAAGGTGTTAAACAGTGATTTCAGATAATTCTGGGGTAGTTCTTGGCACGTTCGAGGACGAACGTCTGTTTAAGTGGGGGAGAATGTAACGACCCGACCGGTCGTTTTGAGATCCAGCGCGTCGTTCCGCAGTTGGGAGTCATGAACAACTTCATTTCGGGTATTGTGACTTGTGTGTATGGTCAGAGTTGAAATTCAGGAGGTTCGGAGTTAAATTGAAAGGAAAATTCTCATTTCAGAAGCCTTAAGTTGAAGAAATTGAGTAAGACTGGAATTTTGAGTAAACGACCCCGGAATCAGGATCCGAAGGTTTCAGCAGGTTCGTATGATGATTTCGGACTTGGGCATATGTCCGGATCGGGATTTGGATAAACGGAGAGCGTTTTGGTGTATATTGTGGAAGTCAGCATTTTTGAAGAAATTTCCTAAGTTTGGCTTGAAGCACATTTCAATGGTATTGATGTTCGTTTGGGATTCTGAGTCTGGGAATAGCTTCGTATGGTGATTATGGAGTTGGAAGCGCGATCGGAAGTGAATTCGTATGTCCGGAGGTCATTTTGAAGTCATTTGGCTGAAGATAAAAATTTGAAGGTTTTTGAGAAGTTTGACCGAGAGTTTGACTTTTTGATATCGGGGTCGGATTCCAATTCCGAAAGTTGGAGCAGGTCCGTAATGTCGAATATGACTTGTGTGCAAAATTTGGGGTCAATCGGACATGATTTGATAGGTTTCGACATCGAATGTAGAAGTTTGAAATTTAAAAGTTTATAAAGCTTGAATGGGAGTGCTATTCATGATTTCGACGTTGTTTGATGTGATTTGAGGCCTCGAGCGAGTTCGTATCATGTTTTGGGGACATGTTGGTATAATTGGTTAAGGTCTCGAGGGCCTCGGGTGGATTTCGGAAGGTTAACGTAATGAATTTCAGACAAGAAAAAGAAGGAAAAATTGCAGAAATTTCTGCTGCACTTTTGGACAGCAATTTATGCATCGATGAGCTAACTTCGGAAGCGTATATATAAGAATCTATAAGTATCTGAAAATTTTCAAAATATCAAAGTTGTAGATCGTGAAGTCTAGTTTTCATAACATTAAACCATTTGGAGTTTGGAGTTTTGTGCAAAACGTTATGACAGACTGAAGATGGCTGGTGGAGCAGTTTCGCTAGAATTTTCTAATGCATGGAGCCGACTTTAGAAGCTAATATCTCGGGATATATAAAGATTTATATCGTGTACAACCTATCAAATTAAATATTTTCAAGTCTAGTTTCTAAATCTTCAAACCGTTTGTTATTTGGACATTTCTACAAGAGGTTATGGGTATTTTAACAGAAGGTGTTCAACAAGGAAAAATTGTAATAAGATGTACAACCTGCACAACGCAAGTGCAAGGTACAATTCGATGAAGCATGGGCAGATTCTTTAAACACGAATTTTGGCAATTTCTTTAATTTTCTTTCATTTGGCTTGCATGATTTTGGATAGAATTTCAAGGGATTTCATCAAGCATCAAAGGTAAGTTGTTTCTACTTATTTTCAAGTTAAATACAAGATTTATTACATAGATTTGATACGAGAAATTGGAAAAAATGTGGGGAAATTGCAAGGAAACCTAGAATTGGTGAAAATTGGATTTTACCATGAATTTGAGCATGAAATTAGGAGTAAATTGTATATGCTAGTAAAGCTATGGGTAGAGTTTATCTTCGAGAAATCTCGGAATCCGGGCACGGGGCTCGAGGGTATTTTAGTCATTTCACTAAGCGGAGTTGGGAAATTATATAATCTAAATTTTTAGCAAACAATTGAGTATATTTTCATTGGTTTATCATCATTTGGGTAGTTCTGGAGCGTTGTGCATCGATTGGAGTCGTTGGGAAGGCTTGGAGGTCGTTTATAGAATTTCGGAGCGAGGTAAGTCTCCTTTCTAACTTTGTG
>ML439134.1:608-25990 GCA_005239525.1 Nicotiana knightiana
TACATGAACGTTAGTAGTTGAATCTTGAATTATTCTTATTGTTTATCTTAATTGGTTTGTTTAATAAATCTTGAGCTTAATTATTCAATTGCTTGATCATCAATTGACCACTATCTACGAATCTAGGGTTGAACTCGGGAGAGGGAATTCTAGATTGCATATAAGATTGGGTAGAGCAAGATCTTAACCCTTCAGGGGAGCGGATTTGCGGTTAGGATAGGAATATACCTAATCGCCTTGCTTGGTTATTATACGGGAATTATTAATGCGTTCTTGTTAATCCTGATTCCATAGGAATATAGGCGTTAGGTTAGCTTGAATAGGCGAGTTGTACTTCGGGAGAAGGCTACGAGCAATATTAACCTCGTCAATCAATAAACCTGATTTGAAGATTTAGGTCGAAAACTCAACGTGATTGTTTGCCAACCCATAACTCTAGAATATCAAATTACATTGAATTCGTCTTTAAGTTAGTTGTCTCTTTAATCTCTTAATTTACTATTTTAGATTAATTCTAGGTAAATATTTGTTTGAGTTCAGTTTAGTGGATATTTAATCACAAGTCCCTGTGGGTACGATATCTGGACTTAAAATCCTATATTACTTGTCGACCACGTACACTTGCGTGTGCATTGGGAAATCAACCAACACATGCACAGTTCTAGGCATTCACTTTCCAACTGTAGAGTTGTTTTTGTACTTCTGTCAGGGAAGCTCCAAGGGATCAGGTCCCGGAGTTTGTTCTTGTACATATAAAGTAATACAAGTCATATTAGCTTAAGTCCATTGGTGAAGAATTATACCAAGTATGCATCAGGTCCTTTATCTGGTTCTTAACAATAAGTTTGTTAGATCATCAAAATGTAAATCTGGGAAACCTTAAACCCATCATGGTAAATCGTTCACTTTAAGACATGGCCGAAAGCAGTCATGGTTTTATTGTCATCGTTAGTTCTTGCCAGCTGATCATGAGTTCAGAAGGATGAAGAACACATTAAAAAAGAATACAGTTGAACATGATTTGCCACCTCCAATTTTGTCCAGTGAAGAAATTTGGGAGAGGGTTCAGAACTTCACTAAAGTTACCGAGGCCTCACATTCTAGATTTCCTGAATATAGTGTTACTCATAACTGGACAAAACAGAGCATATCTTGAGAGTTTCCATATTGGAAGGATAATCTTCTCCGACACAATCTTGATGTCATGCATATTGAGAAGAACTATTTTGAAAATTTGTTCAACAAATTGATGGATGATAAGAATACAACAAAAGATAACCCGAAGGATAAACTGGACTTACAAGAATATTGCAGGACACCTGAATTACATTTACAGTCTGCGAATAATGGTAAGGTGTTCAAGCCCAAGGCCAGTTACACATTCACTCTGGAACAAATACGACAAATTTTTGAGTGGGTTGCAAACCTAAAGATTCCCGAGGGTTCTGCTTCAAACCTGGAAAAACATGCTAATATGATTGATGGAAAGCTGACTCATATAAAAAGTCATGACTGTCATATCTTCATGGAAACCTTAATACCTAATGCATTTTGTGGTTTGCCTGAAAATATCTGGAAACCCATCACAGAGATAAGTTTGTTTTTTAAAGACTTATGTTCTACCACGTTAAGGGAAGAAAACCTATTTCAATGAATTGGAACATTCCTATAATCAGTAATAAGTTGGAATGGATTTTTTCATGTGGTTTCTTTGATGTGATGGAACACTTTCCAATTCACCTTGTACACGAGGAGCGGCTTGGATGTCCAGTTCAATGCAGGTGGATGTTTCCATTCGAGAGGTAATGATTAAACCTTGATTTATTCTTGTAATTTTCTTTAACATTATCGTCTAATATGACAATGTATAGGAATATCGGCAAGTGTAAAAAAATTATTAAACAGAGGAATAGGATTGAAGGATCCATATGCAAAGCCTATCTTGCAAAGGAAACTGCCCATTTTGGTTCTTACTACTTCAATATTCATGTGCCATGTGCTAGAAATAGGCCAAATAGGAACAATGTCATGATTGAGATTGATCCATTATATCCACCAATTTCCATATTCAATCAACTAGGACGAGGCTCTAAAGATCGAACAAAAAGAGGCCTAAATAGTATGGAGTACAAATTTGCTTCAAATTATGTGTTGCGAAATTGTCCGGAAGTTCAACCCTTCCTTAAGTAAGTGTTGACGTAAGATTAATTTAAATGGACTGGTATTTAATTTGGTTGATGCAACTAACAAAATTTTTAATGTATCGCTTAGTGACTTCGTGAGTCAATTTGGCCATGATGATGTATATTCTACATTTGACGCATGGTTTAAAGAGTGTGTAAGTGCATATTACATACTTTCTCACATGTGAATATACATACTTGGTCACTTGTGAATATACTTGCTCACTTGTGATTTATTTAACACTACATGTAGGTTGATAACTATATCTAAGTATTTTGTGAATGGATACAAATTTCGGACGAGAAAGTGAGCAAGTATATTCACAAGTGATCAAGTATGTATATTCACATGAGGCCGAAGAATCACCTAATGAATATGAAATTAGTGAAGAGGAAGAATTTTCGGACTAGGAAGGATACTTCAAAGACGACTAGTATGTTAGTTTTTTCAAGTGCTCTCAACTTATATAGATTTATATTCTCAATTCTAACATTTTCTTTAATTTATGCAGATGACCGGTAGGGGTTGAGGTAGGTCTAGGAAGGATAAGAGGCCCATTGACCTATCATTCGCCCTCCCAGCAGTATTATTACCATTCTGCACCACATGGCTATATCCCTCTTCCTCCATATGATCCTGCATATACTTATATAGGTCAATCGAGTTAGCAGTCACAGGGAAATGTGGTGATACGCCCGTCATCTGATCTATTTGCTTCATCACCAGTTGGATCGCATCCATCTAGATTCAACCAGCCGAATCACAACAGTGGTCTGGATCACATTAGGGGTCTAGATCACAGCAAGATAGTGGATCGCAACCATCTTCATCAGCGACCCCGTCTCCCTCTCCACAAAGTTTGTCTCCTAGCATTTCTAGACTTCGCCTTCGGGATAGTAGCACTGAGCCAGATGCCCCCCTTCTACACACGCTACACATTCATCGAAGGATGATGATCCAATAGAAGTGCGGTATGATCGTTATCATAGGATGATCGTCAGGACTGAGGGCAATGGATAAGATTTATTTATTACTTCTTTATTTTTGATGAATTATAATAGCTACTCTTGTTTATTTAATGTAATTGTTATATTGCAGGTTCATACCTAATTATTGGACTACAAAGATAATCACTGAAGCTCTTGGTCGGTTGTATAATGCACCCTATCCGACTTGGAGTGACTTTCCACCGGAGCTCCAACAACAATTTTTCAACCAATTTGAGGTTTTAATACAATTCTTATCTATTTAAGCATTATATTAACAATATTTTCGTCTAACATTACACACTTCATTTACAGACTAAGTGTGCTTGGGAGGACCAGCATAACAGTGAAATTCTTGTAAATTTTGTGTTCAACTACCGTAAGAGACTATCTGATTCCTTCTCCTCTGCTCGAAAGAAGAGCAAGAAGCCTTCATGTGTTCTACAATATATATGGAAGGATCTGCTGAGGCAGTGGACCACTGATAAATAGAAGAGGAGTGAACATGGAAAGAAGGCCCGAGCATCTAAGAATAGTGGATCCTTGCACTATGTGGGTGCAAGGAGCATGGGGGCTACAAGGAGACTGCTGGTAATTCCTTAAAATATCTACATATATTTTTATCAAACTATATTTATATATTTTAATTTAGTTAACACGTTTTATTATATTTGTAGGGAAAATAATATGGGAGGAAGATGACTCATGATGAGTTCTTCATGAAAACTCACATCCGGAAGAAGAAAGCACTGACAAATCCATCTAGCTGGGTCGAGGACCGGGCGGAGACTGCATATGTAAGTTTCATAACTACTATAACTTGAAATTAACGTTTATAATATTATGTAGTTAATAATTTTCTATCTTCTAAATAAAGGGTCTCTACAAGGATAATGTGGAGGAGTACACTCAGAGTTTGCCACCGAATGAGCAAGGCGAGCGACCACCCATTTCAGACGAAGAATCGCAGAGGGTATGGTTATGTTCTCGGTGGTCCTAAAAAGGGGATAGCATACGGCCTTCCAGAGAGATCATTTCGGTGCTACATGTCTAGATTGCAAGGTATAGGGACTTTCGCCCAGGGCGAGGCAATTGATTGGTCGACTCTCTCTTCTATGGAGAAGAAGATCGCAAAGCTGACAGCAGAGCTTGAAGAGTTAGGACTAGAGAACAAAATAGAGATAAACATTTAGATACCCTTCAAGTTCAGCTAGAAAAGAGAGACCAATAATTTAATATCCTTAAAGGTCAGCTTGCCAATCTTCTTTCTAGTGGTGCTTTCCCGATTTCCCAGTCTCGTGAGCCTTCCCACATGCTACTCCTTCGAACCATGCGGACAACGAATGTTATAGTAGTACTGGAGATGAAGATGATGTAGTACAAAACACTCATTGAATGATGTTTGAACTTTTAACTTGTGAAACTTTGTTGTTGGTATGGTGTCTTATTAATATAGTTTAGTGGAGATGGAGATGGTGATAATAATTTGTTAATATAGTTTTGATAGTTTTTGTTGTTGTTGTTGTTGTTGTTGTTGTTTGTTGTTGTTGTTGTTGTTGGTTGAACGACAACAATGTAATGCTTCCATTATAGGTGATTGGTTGTTGGCAAGTGGTTCAACATTAAACAACTGTTTTCTGGCAAAAAGTTACCCAGAAAATCGACCGACTTCGGTCGGAAATGTTCATATTAATTTCCATAAAATCAAATTTATCGACCGACTTCTGTCAGAAATTATGATTTTAAATTTTATATATTTAAATAATAGCGAACGATTTTGGTCGGAATTAATAATTTTAAATAAAAATGTATAATTATAAAATTTAAGAATAACGATCGATTTCGGTCGGCAAATTAAAATTAATAAAAAAATGGATAACTAATTTTCCGACCGAATTCGATCGGTAATTTAAAATAATTAAATTTTTTTTTTTAACAATACCGATCGAAGTCGGTCAGTAAAATTAATTTGTGTCAGACATCTGGTCAAACTGCGTTGACAGTTACCGACCGCCTTCGGTTGGAAAATAACGACCGACTTCGGCCGCTTCCCGATTGCGAGCATTATTTTATCGACTAATTGAAAACGGTCGAAAATCGATCGATTTTTGTTAGATTCCGACCGATTTTGGTTTGCTTTAGTGGATGCTTTATGGCAGTTTTTTAGTAGTGCTAAACATGCTTAAGTTTTTTTTGTTCATTTGCTAAAACTTCAGACTAAACCTGATTAAATTTTTGTCTTGGAGTATATATTTTTCTAATGAGGTTTTGCTAATGCATGCTGAAGTTATTTGGTTCATTTGCTAAAACTTCACACCAAATCATGCTAAAGTTTTGTTCTGCAGTCTACAGTTTTGTCATGAGTTTTATCCGAAACTTCAGTCTAAACCAGCTGATGTTTTTTAGTTCATTTGCTAAAATTCAGACTAAACATGCTTAAGTTTTTGTCTTGCAGTATGTAGTTTTCTGATGAGATTTTTCTAATACATGCTGAAGTTATTTAGTTATTTTGCTTAAGCTTCATACCGAAAACGTGTTGAAGTTTTGTCCTACAGTCTACCTTTTATTAAAGAAGAGCAAAGTCACCTTTTTAAAACGCATTTAACACAAAAATGGGTGCGGATGCAAACGGAAAAGGGACGACCAAATAGGGCGCCTCATGCAATTTTTACCTTGGTTTCTGACCAATTCCTTTGTAGGTAATATTGGGCCTCTGATGGGTTGGGAAGTGAATGGTCCAGTCGCTTTAAGTGAGGGGAGAATGTGGCGGAAATGGCGTGGGATAGCCACTTTTTAACATGATGTTTAATTTTTATCCAATATTTTTAATGCTGAGCAAACATAGTCACTACTCTATTAAAATTAATATGAAAATATGTTTTTACCCTTTTCTTCATGAGTGCTGTGTAAATATTAAGGACATGGCATCCTTAATATTTACACTGCACACATGAAGTTAAAGACGCCATGTCCTTAACATTTACACTGCTCATATGAAGTTAAGGACATGATGTCCTAAAGTTTAACAACAGAATGTGCAAATACATGACACTTTGTCCTTAATATTTACGCAATATTCATGAAGTTAAGGACATTTTGTCCTTAATATATACCAACACTCATAAATTTAAGGGTACTATGTCCTTTGCACACATGAAGTTAAGGTCACCATGTCCTTAACATTTACACTGTACATATGAAGTTAAGGACATGAGGTCCTAAACTTCATATGTACAGTATAAATGTTAAGGACATGGTGACCTTAACATTTACACTGTACATATGAAGTTAAGGACATGAGGTCCTAAACTTCATATGTACAGTATAAATGTTAAGGACATGGTGACCTTAACATTTACACTGTACATATGAAGTTAAGGACATGAGGTCCTAAAGTTTAACAACAGAAGGTGCAAATACAACTTAAGGATATTATGTCTTTAACATTTACACTGCACATATGAAGTTAAGGATGACATGTCCTTAACATTTACACTGTACATATCGAGTTAAGGACATGACGCCCTAAAGTTTAATAATGGAAAGTGCAAATATAGGACATTTTGTCCTTAATATTTACACAACATTCATGAAGTTAAGGACACCATGTCCTTAATATTTACACATCATTCATGAAGTTAAGGACACCATGTCCTTAATATTACACAATATTCATGAAGTTAAGGACACCGTGTCCTTAATATTTATGGGTGTTTGATGATACTCATTTCTTAATTCCCCATTTGTTTGATGCAAAAAGAATGTTAATTTTCGTTTTGTGGTAGGGCATGTCAATATAGTTCTACATACTCATTGATGGAAAGAAATTCTGAAACCCAGTAAGAAGGAAAGAAGAAAATAAAGTGTGGTGTAGTTAGCAGGGGAAATAACTGTAAAATAGGCACAGAAAATTTGATAGAAGAAAGTGTGGTGTATGAATCTATATAGAAGCAACATATTTTTGTATATGTGCTCAGATAAGTGTCGAAAAAGTTGTAACCACTAAAGGAACAATAAGATCACTAGTGCAGTACTGCGTCCTGGTTTATCGCATAACCACAGAGGTATTTTCGTTCGGACGGGTAAAAGATTATTAAGCACTGGCTAAAAAATAAATACATTTTAAACCATGGCTAAAGAATAAAGACAACTCTAAATAGTGGCTAACTGAGCACTTCTCCCGACGAATGTGCTGGGTTCTGAGTGTATGTAAATATTACTTTTGGCTTGGGCATTTATGGACTTTTCATATAATTTGGCCATGTTATAGGCAGTTACAAGAGTTTGAGGGTTAGCTACCTTAACCGTGGGGAGAATCTCCTCTTTGAGACCTCCGATAAAGCCTGTTACCAAAAATACAACTCATCCAAATTGCTGTAGATCCTCAAAGCGTTTTTGGTAACTAGTAATGTCGGCCCATTGTTGCAATATATTAAAAGTAGTAACCATGCCAATACCGCCAGTGCCATCATACCTCTCACATCGGTCCCAACAAAATCAGTTCCAGTTAATTCGACCATAGGCCAGTGCCATCATACCTTCACATATATCGCAACAGAATTAGTTTCAATTAATTCGACACCCATGGTCGATCATGTATGAATGAAACCAACTGCTTAAGTTGTCATTAACTCTTACGGCCACATAAGTCATTTTCATTGTGTCTAGCACTTCAGAAAAACCGAAATAATACTCACATTGTTAGAATATATTATAAACCATGCGTATTGTTATAGTAATCTTTATGGAACAATTGTTTATTTATTTATTCAATTCAATAAAGTTTTATTTTAAATATATCATGTATTGGTTTGTGTATCCGTTGCTTATATAGTAGATGACTTAGTGTATAGAGTTTAGCTTATACACGGAAGATTAAATCATCAGTTCTTATAAGTCATAAAGTTTATGTTCACAATCTAATGATGGAATTGTACAAACCATCGGAATGTTTGTAGCACAAGATTAAAAGTAATTTATCTTGATTATGAGAATAGTGTAATTCCAGCTTCTTGTGCTAGTACATTTTGTATGTATTGAATGGATCAAGTAGAGATAAGTATTTTATACTGACTTAATAAATAATTTCTCTAGTCCATTCAATGTACTTATACGCTTAATCTTGATATAATTATTATTAGTTGTGTATGTTATTTATTGTTTTGATTTATTAAAAGGCGAGATTCTTTCTTGAGTCAATAAGCCTGGTAAATTGGACAATAATAATATACATTGGCGAAATAATAATTAGTTGATAGAATTCATGTCTCGGTTTTTGAGATTGATGATACTCCTTTATGAAAGCTTATAAGTTTTCATGTGTAAACCCGGCCGGTAGATTTTGTATCCGATACATGAAATAAGGTTTTATGGAAGAATTTTAAAATTGAACTAAGGAGCGCAATTACGAATTTTTAGTGGAATAATTTGTAATTTATTATGGTAGAAATTAATTTTAAAATTTCAAAATTAATTCCATAATAGGAAGCCTTGTTAATTAAATTGTGTGGTCCCTACTGTGCCTAAATAATAGAAAATAAAGGAAACCTTTCCTTAGTGGAAGAAGAAAACCTAACAGGTTTTGGAAAAGATTTTTAACCTAAAAACGTGACTATATATATGAGATATAGGCTGGCCTTTTTTGCACTAGTTCTACACGTTTTCTTCCTTGAATTTCGCCCACCCGAAATTCTCTCTTTCTGGATATTATGTGGTTAACATGGTAGAAACTGTGGAAGTTTGCTGAGGTCTTGCAACTCTGGAACTGGAGACGGATATTGATTTGCTTTGTTCACGCTTCATAAGATAACTCGAATAATCTCCCTATGTGCTAATTGTTTAATTCACACGTGAATATGTCACGACCCCAAATCCTAAACCAGACGTGATAGCGCCTATCGTGGAACTAGGCTAGCCAACAATCACATATTTACAGTTTCTATCCAAAATCCCAACTCATTTTCAACATTTCATGAACGTAAATAAATTACTAAATCTATTAGGCAAAATAAAAAGTTAAATAGTCTACAACTACTCCCACGACCCGGATTCAACATGTCATGAGCATCTAAGGAATATACCAAAAAGTCTACTATTATAATACAAACCTCGGGACGAATAACTAGGTACAATATAAGAAGGGAAAACATAGATGCTGCGGACGCTGAACAACTACCTCTATGTCCCGAACTCCGGCTCCGCACGGAATAGATGGCTAGCGCCCCGTATCAGCACACAGGGGTGCAAGGAGTAATGTGAGTATGCCAACTCAGTAGTAATAGAAATAAATCAAGTCTAAGCAGTAAGAAACACATAAAATCAAATCATCAGTTCAGAATATGCACAACCTTTCTTTCCAACANCCAACTTCAGTAAAATCCTTTGAAAAAAGTGTTTCCCAACAATTTCAGAAATAAAAATACCGGAAGAATTTAGTGTAAGAAATGAAATAAGTCATAAATAGACCCTCGGGCAAAAACTTAAATCATAAATCGCCCCTCGGGAAGAACATCACTCAGCATACCTCACATCCACTCAGTATCAGCCCCTCGGGCAACCTCACTGTCACTCATGTCTCCCAGTCACTCGTTACTCGGCACTCGGTAGGTACCTGCGCTCAATGGGGGTGGGTATAGACTCCGGAGGGGCTCCTTCAGCCCAAGCGCTAATATCAAGCCACCTCGTGGCATATCATATCATCACAATCAGGCCCTCGGCCTCACTCAGTCAGAAACTCTCAAAAGCCCCTCGGGCGTATCAGTAAAACGGGGTACTCGATCCAAAACATCATTGTATATCTCAAATAATGTAAATAAGGCTGAGTTTCGAAATCAGTTAAACATAACATGACTGAGTGTAAATCATAAGTCAACACAGTGAGGAAAATAGTAGTAAAAGCCCCCAAGGGGTCTAAACAAGTCGGTACGAGGTCCCAAACATGGCTTATAGCCCAAATATAGAAATAGTTTTTAGAACACAATTTAACATATGATTTAGAGTAAAAATACGCAACTAAATAGTTGCCGTGGAGAGGACCAAGTCCAATCCAAAAATTAGTGCGCGCCACATACTCGTCACCCGACATGTGCGCCATTCTCAAAAAACAGTGAGAAATACGAAGTCCGGGGTTTCATACCCTCAAGACAAGATTTATAGCCATTACTTACCTCTACCGGGCCACAATACTAATTCGCGATGCTCTTGCCCCTCAAATCGGCTCCCGATTGCTCCGAATCTAACCAAAACCAGATTAACATCATCAATATACGCTAAAGGAACAAAACCCAATTAAAAACTATCAATTTAGACACAATTCTCGAAATTTGGCAAAACCCGAGCCCCGGGCCCACATCTTTAAATTCGATTAAATTTACATCACTAGAATCCTCATCCTCCCACGATTCTATACATACCAAGAACACCAAAATCGGACTATAATTTCCCACTCAAATCTTCAAAAGAAATTTCCAATTTTCATGCACCTAACCTCCCCAATTATGGGTTTAAATTCAACAAATTTCCGATTTAATTACTTAGAAAACGACATAGAATCGAGTTATGAAGTCGAAAATATTACCCTCAAGTGATTCCCTTAGATTTCCTCTTCAAACCCTCTCAAAGAGCTCCAAACCCGTTCACCAATGGAGGAAAAATAGACTCAATGCGCAAAAATGGTCTTTTAAAATATTCTGCCCATCACTAAATATTAACTCGCTGCGATCGGGGGACCACCCACGCGATCGCGAAGAACAAACTTACTGCCTCCAAATTTTTACCCATTGCGATCTCACCATTCCCCACGCGATCGCGAAGAACAATTGCAACAACCTCACGCGCCCCCTTTTTCTTCTACGCGATCGCACAATGAACCACGCAACCGCATTGCTCTGGCTGGACAACCTATGCGATCACAAACCTCATTACACGATCTCATAGAACAAATATTCCTGCCTCCAACTTTACTCTACGCGATCACGGTTAACTCACGCGATCGCAATGAAGAAACCACTGCTGCTAAAACACCAGAAAAACAGCAGACTCCTTAAGACCAAAAATGCCCGTTTGAACATCCAAAACACACCCGAGGCTCCCGAGACCTGAACAAAGACTACCAACACACCCCATAACATCATTCAAACTTAGTCGAGTCTTCGAAACACCAAAAACAACGCAAAAACACCATAATTACATCAAATTCAAGCCTATGAACTTTGAAACTTTAAATTTCGCCAATGATGCCGAAACCAATCAAACAACATCCGATTGACCTGAAAATTAGCACACATATCCAAAATGACATTACAAACCTTCTCCAACTTACGGAATTACATTCCAACCCCGATATCCTATTTTCCACTGCCGACCGGAAATCACCAAAAATTAACTTTCGCCAATTCAAACCTAATTCTACACCGGACATCAAAACATCATTCCGAACACACTCCTACGTCTCAAATAACCTAATGAAGCTATCCGAGCCATAAAATCTGAATTCCGAGGTCGTTTACCAATAAGTCAACTCCCAGTTGACTTTTTTTTAACTATTAAGCTAATTTAAGAGACTAAGTGTCTCAGTTTTCACCACGACCACTCCGAACCAGAACCAACCGACTCAACACAACATATATAGGCTAAGAAACATACGATAAATCAGAAACGGGGGAAAAGGGGCTAATCTCACGGAACGACCGGCCGGGTCGTTACATCCTCTCCCTCTTAAAAAAACGTTCGTCCTCGAACGGGTCTAGAAACACACCTGGAGTCTCGAATAAGTGAGGATATCTGCTCCGCATCTCCCACTTGGTCTCCTAGGTGGCATCCTCCACCGGCTGTCCTCTCCACTGAACCTTCACTGAAGCTGTATCCTTAGACCTCATCTTTATGAACTGACGACCCAAAATAGCCACTGGCTCTACCTCATACGACATATCACCCTCGAGATGAACCGTGCTGAAGTAAAAAACATGGGACGGGTCACCAACATACTTCCGGAGCATCGAAACATGGAACACCAGATGAATAATCGATAAGCTGGGAGGCAAGGAAAGTCTATAAGCCACCTCCTCAATCCTCTGAAGCACCTCAAATGGCCTAATGAACCGGGGACTCAGATTTCCCCTCTTCCCGAAACTCACAACACCCTTCATGGGTGATACCTTCAGCATCACCTTCTCCCTAACCATGAAAGACACATCTCGGACTTTCCGGTCCGCATAACTCTTCTATCTAGACTGCATCGTGCGAAGCCGCTCCTGAATCAACTTCGTCTTACCCAACGCATGCTGATCCAAATCTGTGCCCAATAGCCTAGCCTCACCCGGCTCAAACCAACCAACCGGAGATCTGCACCTCCTACCATATAAAGCCTCACACGGAGCTATCTGGATGCTCAAATGATAGCTATTATTATATGAAAACTCTGCGAGTGGCAGAAAATGGTCCCATGAACCCCCAAAATCAATGACACAGGCACACAACATATCCTCCAAAATATGAATAGTACTCTCCGACTGCCCGTCGGTCTGAGGATGAAATGCTGTGCTCAACTCGACCTGAGTACCTAACTCCCTCTGCACGGCCCTCCAAAACTGAGATGTGAAATGAGTACCTCTGTCAGAAATGATAGAAACTGGAACCCCATGCAATCGGAAAATCCCCATGATGTAAATCTCAGCTAACCGATCCGAAGAATAAGAAGTACCAACATGAATGAAGTGCGCGGTCTTGGTCAGCCGATCCATAATAACCCATATATCATCACACCTCCTCGAAGTTCGTGGGAGCCCAACTACAAAGTCCATGGTAATTCGCTCCCCCTTCCACTCCAGAATATCTAATCACTGAAGCAATCCACCCGGTCTCTGGTAATCATACTTGACCTACTGACAGTTGAGACACCGAGCCACGAACGCAATAATATCCCTCTTCATCCACCTCCACCAATAATGCTGTCTCAGATCTTGATACATCTTTGCGGGACCCGGATGGATTGAATACCGCTTACTATGGGTCTCAGCTAGAATCAAATCTCGATGTCCATCCATATTGGGCACGCAAATTCAGCCCTACATCCTCATGACCCCATCATCACCGATAACCATATCCCTGGCATCATCGCGACGGACCCTGTCCTGAAGAACGAGAAAATGTGGGTCATCATAATGGGGTGCTCTAATCTGATCATAAAGAGAAGACCTGGAGGCTACACGAGCCAATACTCGCGGGGGCTATGATAGATCCAATCTCACCAACTGACCCGCTAAAGCCTGAACATCAAGTGCTAATGGCCGCTTTGCTACTGGAAGGTAGGATAGTCTCCCCAAACTCTCCGCTCTGCGACTCAGGGCATCGGCCACTATATAGGACTTCCCCAAATGATAAAATAGTGAGGTCATAATCCTTGAGAAGCTACAACCACCTCCTCTGACGCAAATTCAGATCCTTCTTCTTAAGTAGATGCTGCAAACTACGATGATCAGTGAAAATCTCACAATGCACTCCATAAAAATAATGACGCCAAATCCTTAAGGCGTGGGCAATAGCTGCTAGCTCCAGATCATGCACTGGATAATTCTTATCGTGAACCTTCAAATGTCTGGACGCGTAGGAGATCACCCTTCTATCCTGCAGAAAAACCGCTCCAAGGTCAACTCTCGAGGCGTCACAGTAAACTGTATAAGAACCTGAACCCGTAGGCAAAATCAATATCGAAGCTGAAGTTAAAGCTGACTTGAGCTTCTGAAATTTCTCCTCACGTTCCTCAGTCCACCTGAACTGAGCACCCTTCTGGGTCAGCTTGGTCATAGGTGCTACAATAGATGAAAATCCCTCTACAAAACAGCGACAGTACCCTGCCAAAGAAAGGAAACTGCGAATCTCGGTAGCTGATGACGGTCTAGGACAGCTCTGCACTGCCTCTATCTTCTTTGGGTCAACCTGAATATCCTCATTGGACACCACGTTCCCCAAGAACGCTACTGAATTAAGCCAGAACTCACACTTTGAAAATATCACATACAATCTCTTCTCCCTCAAGGTCTGAAGCACAACTCTCAAATGCTGCTCATGATCCTGCCGAGATCTGGAATACACCAAGATATCGTCAATAAACATGATGAGGAAAGAATCCAGATAAGGCCGGAATACAGTGTGCATCAAGTACATAAAGGCTTCTGGGGCATTGGTCAGCCCGGATGACATAATCAGAAACTCATAATGACCATATCTAGTCCTGAAAGCAGTCTTCAGAATGTCTGGCCCTCGAATCTTTAACTGATGATAGCCGGAATGCAAGTCAATCTTGGAAATAACCTGACACCCTGAAACTGATCAAACAAGTCATCTATACGAGGCAAGGTATACCGGTTCTTCACCGTAACCCTATTTAACTACTGATGATCAATACACATACGCATAAAACCATCCTTCTTCTTCACGAACAACACCGGTGCACCCCAAGGTGACACACTAGGCCGAATGAACACCTTATCTAGGAGTTCCTGAAGCTGCTCCTTTAATTCCTTTAGCTCCGCTGGTGCCATACGATAAGGTGGAACAGAAATAGGCTGAGTGCCTAACACCAAGTCAATACAAAAATCAATGTCTCTGTCAGGTGGCATGCCTGGCAGGTCTGCAGGAAACACGTTAAGAAAGTCACAGACCACAGGAACCGAATCAATAGCAGGGGTTTCACCACTGACATCCCTCACAAAAGCTAGATAAGATAAACACCCCTTCTCAACCATGCGCTGGGCCTTTAGGTAGGAAATCGCCTTGCTAGGCACATACTCAGAAGAACCTCTCCACTCAACCCTCGGACATAATGGCATAACTAGGATCACGGTCTTAGCGTGACAATCAAGAACAACATGACACAGAGATAACCAATCCATGCCCAATATCACATCAAAATCGACCATGCTCAGTAACAGTAGGTCCACTCGGGTCTCCAAACCCCCAATAGATATCACACATGACCGATACACACGGTCCACAACAATAGTATCGCCCATCGAAGTCGACACATGAACAAACGTAACTAAAGACTCACGGGGCATATCCAGAAAATGGGAAAAATATGATGAAACATAGGAATATGTAGAACCAGGGTCAAATAAAGCCAAAGCATCTCGGCGAAAAACTGAGACAATACCTGCGATCACTGCATCAGAGGCCATAACATCTGGCCTGGCTGGAAATGCATACATACGGTCCTGACCTTCACCTGCTCGACCTCCCCCTCTAGGGCGGCCTCTAGCTGACTGACTACCACCCCTAGCTTCTTGGGTCAGTGGTGAAGTAACTGGAGATGAAGTCGAGGGCTGGCCCCTGTGCTGAGAAGAACCACCAGAACAACGGGGACACTATCTCCACATCTGCCCAAACTCTCCGCACTCAAGACAACTCCTCGGAGTTTGAGGAGCGGACTGATAGAAACCCCTGGAACCGGAATGGCCACTAGAAGAATCATGCATAGATGAATTCTGAACTGGTGGTGCTCGAGCTGCACTCTGGGCTGGGAGGGCACCGAATGAAGAACGACCTAGCTGAGAACCGCGAGGATCATGCCCCGAAGATGCACCACTATAGGCTGGGCGGACTGACTGAGGAGGCCTGAATGAACAGGCTCTACCATGCTGAAACTGCCTCCAGGAAGGAGCACCACTAGAACCACCCGATCCACAAGGCCTCTTGGCCTCCTTCTTCTCCCGCTCCTGGCAGCAAACCGACTCAATATCTCGAGCAATATCAATGACCTATTCGAATATAACATTTGATACCCTCTCCTGATTCATGAAAAGGCGGGGCTGATAAGTGAGGCCATCCACGAACCTCCTAATGTGAATCTTGTTTAGAAGGAAAAATGACAAAACGAAATTTCCCCTCAAAAGGAAATCGAGCAAGTGATAAATTAGAATTAATTCATTCTGATTGGTGTGGTCCAATGAATGTCCAAGCAAGAGGTGGTTTTGATTATTTTGTGACTTTTACAGATGATTACTCAAAATATGGATATATTTGTTTATTGCGTCGAAAGTGTGAATGTTTTGAAAAGTTCAAAGAATTTAAGACTGAGACTGAAAAATGACATAATAAATATATCAAGATACTACGATCTGATCATTGTGGGGAGTACCTCTCTGCGGAATTCATTGGTTATTTATCAGAATGTGGGATTACATCTCAATTATCTACACCTGGAACTCCAAAACAAAATGGTGTAGCTGAAAGGAGAAATATGACTCTTATGAAAATTGTTAGATCAATGATGAGTTATTCCAGTTTGCCTTCATCCTTTTGAGGACATGCCTTAGAAACAACAAATTACATTATGAATTTAGTCCCTTCAAAGTTAGTACCTTTGACCCCTACAAAATTTTAGACTGGGCGCAAGGCTAGTCTACGGCATATTCGAGTTTGGGGTTGTCCAACACATGTGCTAAAAGAGAAAACAGATAAATTGGAGGCAAGACGGATGTATGCGTGTTTGTAGGTTATCCAACAGGGACGAAAAATGGTTTATTCTATTGTTTAAAATAAAAGAAGGTAATTTTTAGCACTAATGCCAAGTTTCTTGAAGATGAATACTTGATGAACCATGTTCCTAGAAGTAAAATCATCTTACAGGAACTCAGTAAAGGAATGGAAACTCAGTCATCTGAAAAACAAAACGACTAGATGCAAACCCCAGAAGTCAATTTTGACATACTATTGCATCTTAGTAGTGGGATAAATGTATCAGTCTTGATGTCCCGCAATAACAAGTTCCTGAAGTCATACTACCACAAAGTAGTGGGAGTTATGTTGAGCAGACTGCATGACAGGAAGAACTTGTTGATATCCCTATAGATAACATGGAGACTCAGGTTCCTGATGATGATGTGGTTCAACCACAAAATCAAAATGGTATAGTTGCAAGTGATGTAATGCATAGTCGTAGTGGGAAAGAAATAAGACATCCAGTTCGTTATACGCTCTTGGGAGAATCATATGATAGGATCCCTGAGAAGCCTACTTCTGAACTTGTCAATTACGACCAAGCATTACATGCTAAAGATGATGATAAGTGGGTTTCTGCTATGAAATCAGAGATGGGGTCTATGTACTCTAATCAAGTCTGGGATCTTGTCAAACCACCTAATGGGGTTAAACCCATTGGATGCAAGTGGATCTATAAGAAAAAGAGAGGTGTAGACGGAAAAGTGCAAACTTTTAAAGCAAGACTTGTAGCGAAAGGGTTTACTCAGAAAGAAGGAATCGATTATAAGGAAACCTTCTCGCCCGTAACCATGCTTAAGTCTATAAGAATTATCCTATCCATTACTACTCATTATGATTATGAGATTTGGAAAATGGTTGTCAAAACAGTTTTCCTTTATGGAAGTCTTGATGAGAGCATCTACACCCAGGTGGTTTCGTGGAAAGTTGCAAGGAACACATGTTGTGTAAGCTTAAAAGGTCCATTTATGGACTGAAACAGGCATCTAGGGCATGGAAAAATTGTTTTGACAAAGAGATTAAAACTTTTGGTTTTGATCAATGTCTTAACGAGTCCTCTGTATACAAAAAGTGGGATGGGGATAAAGTGGAATTTTTAATCTTATATGTAGATGACATATTGCTCATAGGAAATAATGTGGGCATGTAAGATTCAGTTAAACAATGGTTGTTCATACACTTTGATATGAAATATTTGGGAGAAGCGGCTCATATCCTTGGGATCAAGCTCTGCAAGATCGCAAGAAAAGGATAATAGGCTTATCCCAGGATCTTTATATTGATACAGTACTCTCCAGGTTTTAGCATGTACGATTCCAAGAAAGGATTTCTTCCTTTCAGACATGGAATTTCTCTATTTTCTTAGCCTATATATGTTGTGTTGGGTTGGTTGGTTCGGGTTTGGAGTGGTCGTGGTGAGAATTGAGACACTTAGTCTCTTAAATTAGCTTAATAGTTGAAAAAGTCAACTAGGAGTTGACTTATGTGTGACCGACCTCGGAATGCGGATTTTATGGCTCGAATAGCTTCGTTAGGTGATTTGGGACTTAGGAGTGTGTTCAGAATGAAGTTTTGATGTCCGGTGTAGAATTATGCTTGAATTGGCGAAAGTTAGTTTTTGGCGATTCCCGGTCGGCAGGGGAAAATAGGCTATCCGGGTCGTAATGGAATTCTAGAAGTTGGAGCAGGTTCGTAATGTCATTTTGGATATGTGTGCAAATTTTCATGTCAATCGTATGTGTTTTGGTTAGTTTCGGCATCATTGGCGAAATTTAGAAGTTTCAAAGTTCATAGGCTTGAATTTGATGTAATTTTTGGTGTTTTTGCATTGTTTTTGGTGTTTCAAGGGCTCGAATAAGTTTGAATGATGTTATGGGGTGGGTTCGTAGGATTGGTTGAGGTCTCGGGCGCATCGGGTGTGTTTCAGATGCTCAAACGGGCATTTTTAGTCTTAAGGAGTCTGCTGATTTTCTGGTGTTTGAGCAACATGGGTTTCTTCAATGCGATTGCGTGAGTTCATCCGCGATCACGTAGAATAAATTTTGAGGTAGACAATTTTTTTCTATGCGATCGCGTAATAAGGTTTGCGATCGCATAGGTTGGGCAGCTGAGCAGTGCGATCGCGTGGCCCTTTGTGCGATCACGTAAGGTGTTCTGAGGCCCGTGTGTGGGATGGATATTTGAGCTGTGTGAACACGTGTGTTGGTATGCGAACGCATAGAGTGGTTTGGGCTGTGCATCGCAATCGCGTGGCTGGAGACGCGATCGCACTGAAGGAAATATTAGTGCTGGGCAGATTGTTTTAAAAGGCCATCTTTGCGAATTGAGTCCACTTTTCCTCCATTATTGAACGGGTGTGGAGCTCTTTGAGAGGGTTTGAAGAGTAAATCGAAGGGAATCACTTGGAGGTAAGGTTTTCGACATCATAACTCGATTCTATGTCGTTTTCTAAGTAATTAACCAGAAATTTGTTGAATTTAAACCCAAAATTGGGGAGATTAGGTGCATGAGAATTAGAAATTTCTGTTGATGATTTGAGTGGCTAATTGTGGTCCGATTTTGGTGTTCTTAATTTGTATAGAATCATGGGAGGGTGAGGATTCTAGTGATGTAAATTTTATCGAATTCCGAGATGTGGGCCTGGGGCTCGAGTTTGGCCAAATATCAAGAATTTTGTCTAAATTGATAGTTTTCGATTGGGTTTTGTTCCTTTAGCATATATTGATGATGTTAATATTGTTTAGGTTAGATTCGGAGAAATCAAGAGCTGATTTGAGGGGCAAGAGCATCACAGATTAGTATTGTGGCCCGGTAGAGGTATGTAATGGCTATAAATCTTGTCCTGAGGGTATGAAACCCCGGACTTCGTATTTCTCACTATTTTTAGAATGGCGCACATGTCGGATGACGAGTATGTGGCGTGCAATGATTTTTGGATTGGACATGGTCCTCTCAGCGGCAACTATTGAGTTGCGTATTTTTACTCTAAATCATATTTTAAATTGTGTTCTAAAAACTATTCCTATATTTGTGCTATAAGCCATGTTTGGGGCCTCGTGCCGACTTGTTTAGACCTCTTGGGGGCTTTTACTGCTATTTTCCTCACTGTGTTGACTTATGATTTACACTCAGTCGTGTTATGTTTAGCTGATTTCGAAACTCATCCTTATTTGCACTATTTTGAGATATAAAATGATGTTTTGGGTCGAGTACCCCGTTTTACTGATACGCCCCAAGGGCTTTTGAGAGTTTATGACTGAGTGAGGCCGAGGGCCTGATTGTGAGGATATGATATGCCACGAGGTGGCTTGATATTAGCGCTTGGGATGAAGGAGCCCCTCCGGAGTCTGTGCACACCCCTAGTGAGCGCAGGTACCTACTGAGTGCGAGTGCCGAATGCCGAGTGACGAGTGACAGGGAGGCATGAGTGACAGGGAGACATGAGTGACAGTGAGGTTTCCCGAGAGGCTGATACTGAGTGGTTGTGAGGTATTCTGAGTGATGTTCTGCCCGAGGGACGATTTATGATTCATGTTTTTTCCCGAGGGGCTACTTATGATTTATTTCATTTTACACTAAATCCTTCGATTATTTTTATTTCTGAAATTGATGGAAAACACATTTTTCAAAAGAATTTTACTGAAGATGGCTTTTAAGGCATGTTGATTTCATATATATATATACACACACACGCTATTGGAAAGAAAGGCTGTGCATATTGTGAACTGATGATTTGATTTTATGTATTTCTTACTGCTTAGACTTGGTTTATTTTCATTACTACTGAGTTGGCTTACTCACATTACTCCCTGCACCCCTGTGTGCAGATACATGTGCTAATACCGAGCGTTAGCCATTTATTTCATGTGGAGCCAGAGATTCGGGACATAGAGGTAGCTTTTCAGCGTCCACAGCATCTCTATTTTCCCTTCTTATGTTGTACCTAGTTATTCGTCCCGAGGTTTTGTATTATAATAGTAGACATTTTTTTGATATATTCCTTAGATGCTCATGACATGTTGACTCTGGGTCTTGGGAGTAGTTTTAGACTGTTTAACAGTTTATTTTTCTTAATAGATTCAGCAATTTATTTACGTTTATGAAATGTTGAAAATGAGTTGGGATTTTTGAGAGAAACTATAAATATGTGATTTTTGGCTAGCCTAGTTCCACGATAGGCTCCATCAGGGCCGGTTTAGGATTTAGGGTCGTGACAAGTTGGTATCAAATCCTAGGTTGCATAGGACTCAACGGTCATGAGCAGGTTTTGTACAGTCTTGTGGATCGGTATGGAGACGTCTGTACTTATCTTCGAGAGGATGCGAAACCCTTAGGAACAATCTCATTTTTCTTGAATTCTGTCATGCCATTTTGTTGCTACTTTTCAGTTTTCTGGTGCTGCTTTCACTTGGTGGGAGTCTTTTGAGAGGCGTAGGATTGTTGGTTCAGCACCCCTCACCTGGCAGCAGTTCTCCACTATCTTCTTGGAGAAATGTGTACCCCAGTCTCATAGGGAGGAGCAACGCAGGCATTTTGAGCAGCTGCGTCAGGGGGAACTATTAGTGACGCAATACAAGATGCGGTTTTAAGAGTTGGCTCGTCATGCCAACGAGTTGGTCCCTACTGATAAGGAGAGGATTAGGAGGTTTGTGGATGGCCTCACTTATCAGCTACGCCTTTTTATGACTCGGGAGAGGGTATCAGATGCTACATTCGAGTAGGTTATTGATATTGCTCGAGATATTGAGTCGGTTCGCCTCCAAGAGCGAGAGGAGGGGGAGGCCAAGAGGCCACGTGGATCGGGTGGTTCTAGTGGTGCTCCTTCTAAGGGGCAGTTTCAGCATCATAGAGGCCGTTCATTCAGGCCTCCTAAGTTAGTTCACCCAGCCTATAGTGGTGCATCTTCGGGGGAATGGTCCCCTCTGTTCTCAGACAAGCCGTTCTTCATTTAGTGCCCTCCCAGCCCAGAGTGCAGCTCGAGCACCACCAGTTCAGAGTTCCTCTATACATGACTCTTCTAGTGGCCATTCTGGTGCCAGGGGTTTCTACCAGTCCTCGTCTCCAGCTCCAAGGAGTTGTTTTGAGTGTGGAGAGCTTGGGCACATGTGGAGGCAGTGTCTACGTCGTCCTGGTGGTTCTTCTCAGCAGAGGGGCCAGCCCTCGACTTCAGCTCTAGTTACTTCACCACCCGCCTAGACAGCTAGGGGTGGTAGTCAGTCAGCTAGAGGCCGCCCTAGAGGGGGAGGTCGAGCAGGTAGAGGTCAGGCCCCTATGTATGCGTTTCCAGCCAGGTCAGATGCTATGGCCTCCGATGCAGTGATCGCATGTATTGTCTCAGTCTGTCGCAGAGATGCTTTGGCTTTATTTGACCTTGGTTCTAAATATTCCTATGTTTCATCATATTTTTCCCATTTTCTGGATATGCCCCGTGAGTCTTTAGTTATGTCTGTTCATGTGTCGACTCCGGTGGATAATACTATTGTTGTGGACTATGTGTATCGGTCGTGTGTGATATCTATTGGGGTCCAGAGACCCGAGTGGACCTACTGATACTCAGCATGGTCGATTTTGATGTGATATTGGGCATGGATTGGCTAACTACGTGTCATGCTGTTCTTTATTGTCACGCTAAGACCGTGACCTTAGCTATGCCAGGATGTCTGCGGGTTGAGTGGAGAGGTTCTTCTGAGTATGTGCCTAGCAGGGTGATTTCCTACCTGAAGGCTCAATGTATGGTTGAGAAGGAGTGTTTATTGTATTTGGCTTTTGTGAGGGATGTCAGTAGTGAGACTCCTACTATTGATTCGGTTCCTGTGGTCCGTGACTTTCCGGATGTGTTTCTTGCAGACTTGCCAGGCATGCTACCTGACAGGGACATTTATTTTTGTATTGACCTGGTGCCAGGCACTCAGCCTATTTCAATTCCACCTTATCGTATGGCACCAGCGGAGCTGAAGGAATTAAAGGGGCAGCTTCAGGAACTCCTAGATAAAGGGTTCATTCGGCCTAGTGTGTCACCGTGGGGTGCACCCGTGTTGTTTGTAAAGAAGAAGGATGGTTCTATGCGTATGTGTATTGATTATCAGCAAGTGAACAGAGTTACGCTGAAGAACCGATATCCCTTGCCTCGTATAGATGACTTGTTTGATCAGTTGCAGGGTGCCAGGGTATTTTCCAAGACTGACTTGTGTTCCGGCTATCATCCCTTGAAGATTCGGGGGCCATACATTCCGAAGACTGCTTTCATGACTAGATATGGTCATTATGAGTTTCTAGTTATGTCATTCGGGCTGACCAATGCCCCATCAAACTTTATGGACTTGATGCACATTTTATTCCGGCCTTATCTGGATTCTTTCGTCACAGTGTTTATTGACGATATTCTTGTGTATTCCCAATCTCGGGAGGACCATGAGCAGCATTTGTGAGTTGTGCTTCGTACCTTGAGATAGAAGAGATTGTATGTAAATTTTTGAAGTGTGAATTCTGGCTTGATTCAATAGCATTCTTGGGGTACGTGGTGTCCAGTGAGGGTATTCAGGTTGATCTGTAGAAGGTAGAGGTGGTGCAGAGCTTGCCTAGACCGTCATTAACTACCGAGATTCGCAGTTTCCTTGGTTTGGCAGGGTACTATCGCCGATTTGTAGAGGGATTTTCATCTATTGAAACACCTATGACTAGACTGACCTAGAAGGGTGCTCAGTTCAGGTGGAATGAGGAGTGTGACGTGAGCTTTCATAAGCTCAAGTCATCTTTGACTACAGCTCCGGTCTTGGTTTTGCCTTTGGGTTCAGGTTCTTATACTGTTTACTGTGATGCCTCGAGAGTTGGCCTTGGAGTGTTTTTTATGGAGGACGGTAGGGTGATTGCCTACGCGTCCAGACAGTTGAAGGTGCATGAGGATAATTATCCAGTGCACGATCTTGAGCTACCACCTATCGTCCACGCCTTGAAGATTTGGCGTCATTATTTGTATGGAGTCCATTGTGAGATTTTCACCGATCACCAAAGTTTTCAACAGCAGAAGATCTAAATTTGCGTCAGAGGAGGTGGTTGGAGCTTCTCAAGGATTATGACCTCACTATTTTATATCATCCGGGGAAGGAAAATGTAGTGGCCGATTCCCTGAGTCGCAGAGCAGAGAGTTTGGGGAGTCTAGCCTACCTTCCATTAGCAGAGCGGCCATTAGCCCTTGCTTTTCATGCTTTAGCAGGTCAGTTGGTGAGATTGGATCTATCAGAGCCCCCGCGGGTATTGTCTTGTGTAGCCTCCAGGTATTCTCTTTATGATCAGATTAGAGCATGCCAGTATGATGATCCACACTTGCTCGTTCTTCAAGACAGGGTCCGTCACGGTGATGCCAGGGATGTGGTTATTGGTGATGATGGGATCATGAGGATGCAGGGCCGAATTTGTGTGCCCAATGTGGATGGACTTCGAGATTTGATTCTAGTTGAGGCCTATAGTTCGTGGTATTCCATCCATCCGGGTGTCGCAAAGATGTATCAGGACCTGAGACAACATTATTGGTGGAGGAGAATGAAGAGGGATATTGTTGAGTTCGTGGCTCGGTGTCTCAACTGTCAGCAGGTCAAGTATGAGCACCAGCGACCTGGTGGATTGCTTCAGAGATTAGATATTCCGGAGTGGAAGTGGGAGCGGATCACCTTGGACTTCGTATTTGGGCTCCCACAGACTTCGAGGAGGTTGGATGCTATATGGGTTATTGTGGATCGGCTGACAAAGTCTGCGCACTTAATTCCTGTTGGTACTACTTATTCTTCGGAGAGGTAAGCTGAGATTGATATCAGGGAGATTGTCCGATTGCATGGGGTTCCAGTTTCTATCATTTATGACAGAGGTACTCAATTAACATCTTAGTTTTGGAGAGTCGTACAGAGAGAGTTGGGTACTCAGGTCGAGTTGAGCACAACGTTTCATCTTCAGACCGACGGGCAGTTAGAGCGTACTATTCAGATTTTGGAGGATATGTTGCGTGCATGTGTCATTGATTTTGGGGGTTCATGGGACCAGTTTCTGCCACTCGCGGAGTTTGCATATAATAATAGTTATCAATCGAGTATCCAGATATCTCCGTATAAGGATTTTATATGGTAGGAGGTGCAGATATCCGGTTGGTTGGGTCGAGCCGGGCGAGGCTAGATTATTGGGCATGACCTGGTTCAGGATGCGTTGGGTAAGGCGAAGTTGATTCAGGAGTGGCTTCGCACGGCACAGTCTAGGAAAAAGAGTTATGCGGACCGGAAGGTCCGAGATGTGTCTTTCATGGTTGGGGAGAAGGTGCTACTGAAGGTGTCACCCATGAAGGGTGTTGTGAGGTTTGGGAAGCGGGGAAAGCTGAGTCCCAGGTTCATTGGGCCATTTGAGGTGCTTTAGAGGATTGGGGAGGTGGCTTATAGACTTGCCATGCCTCCCAGCTTATCGAGTATTCATCCTGTCTTCCATGTTTTGATGCTCCAGAAGTATGTTGGTGACCCGTCCCATGTTTTGGACTTCAGCATGGTTCAGCTCGAGGGTTATATGTCATATGAGGTAGAGCCAGTGGCTATTTTGGGTTGTCAGGTCAGAAAGCTGAGGTCTAAGGATATAACTTCAGTAAAGGTTCAGTAGAGAAGATAGCTGGTAGAGGATGCTGATGCGTGGCTAGAATTCATGATTTTTAGCATCATATACCGTGCATTTTAGGTGTTTTAA
>MDKJ01154489.1:0-53045 GCA_005239525.1 Nicotiana knightiana
ATGTTAAAATCAACCAGGCCGATTGTCATGGTGAGTTCGATTTCCCCAATAGTGTCTCTTCTTAAACCATCAAAATCTCTGATGCTGACATTACTAGTTCGAATTATGTTACTGTCAATGTTCATCTCTTGTAGAGTAGAAAGAGGGCATACATCTACACTTGAGCCTCCGTCGATCATGACTCCTTTCACGTAATGCCCTTCACATTTGATCATAAGATGCAAAGCTCTATTGTGCCTGGCCCCTTCCTCAGGAAAATCATCATCGCTGAAAGAAATCTTATTCACTTCAAAGAATCTTTCAGCCATTTTTTCTAGCTGATTCACCGTTGTCTTTTCTGAGACATATGCTTCGTTCAGAGTTTTGATCAACACACGGCGATGTTCTTCTGAGTGCAAAAGCAGAGATAACAAAGAAATCTGAGCAGGGGTTTTCCTTAGTTGGTCAATGATTGAGTAGTCCTGCATTTTCATCTTCTTAAGGAATTCCTCCGCTTCTTTTTCTGCAACTGGTTCTTTCACTGGCAAGTGACTTTCCCTGGCTTGCTTAGCTTTTCTCAATTCCTCTGGTGAATAGCACCTTCCAGAGCGGGTCAAGCCCCCCATTTCATCTACTTCTTCAACTATCTCTTTTCCTTTGTATGTCATAACAGTCTTGTTATAATTCCAGGGAATAGCTTTTGTGTTTGTCACTGGGAGCTTTGCAACAGGTCGGATCACAACCGGCTCTGTTATATTTCTCAAGCCCTTATTTGGAACAATCTCTTGAATACCCCCAGGGACGTAAAGTTTTGGCCCACCCAATTGTACCTCAACCTTTTTTGTGCTTCCAGGGACATAGAGAACTGCTTTTTCAGAACATAGGTTTGAACTATAACTCACACCTTTCACAATCAACGGTACCGATTGCGGCGGGATTACTATCACTTTTGACTCTTGCCCTATGGTTCCAACAATCATCTCTGTCTTGCTAGACTACTTACAATCCCGATCATCACAAATCATCCCAATAAAATGTATATTATCATGAGCTGGGAGTGGATTGTTTGAGATATTAGGAGTATCCTATTGTTTGTTACCACAATTCCATTTGCTTCAATCAAATTTTCAATTGATTTCTTTAATGTCCAACAATTTTCGGTACTATGACCTTGGTTATTAGAGTGATACTCACATCTTGCATTTGAGTCAAAACCTTTTGAATTTGGATTCACATAACGCGGCATGACAGGTTCAATCAGCTTCAACTGCATCAACTTTCGAAATAGGCTCGTATACGATTCTCCAATTGGGGTGAACTCTTTCTTTGGCTCCTCCTCTCTCACATATCCTTGTCGGGGACGAGGATTATATGATGCCTGAAAATTTGGGCGAAGTTGACGGGAGCCTTGTGGGATCGGTGCCCGCCATTGCTGGTGATTGGGAGGCCTAGCATAAGCCTGAGCATTAAACACTGTGTATTGTTGTGAAGGAACTGAGTATCGGGGACCCTGGCCCTGAGGTGGATAGTAATGTTGAGGAGAATTTTATTGTCCTTGTTGGAACTGCACATAAGTTACCTCTCTTTGAACTCCTCTGAACCCAGATGCCATCATGGATCCTTCCTCTTTCTTTTTCCGGTTTCCGAAACTGCCTGACCCGCTTTGAATTGCTTGCGTGGTCGCCTTAAGGGCTGCTTGACTCACAATTTTGCCCGATTTCATGCCATTCTCAACTATTTCACCAATCTTAATCGCCTCAGCGAAAGGTTTACCAATGGCGGCCAACATGTAGTGGAGGTAATCAGGATCCTGAGCTTGGAGAAAATAGTCAATCATTTCTGCCTCTTTCATCGGGGGTTTGACCCTAGCAGCTTGCTCTCTCCACTTGATTGCATATTCTCTGAAGCTTTCTGTTGATTTCTTCTTTATGTTGACGAGAGAGGAACGGTCTGGCACTATATCAATATTGTACTGAAACTGTTGAACAAAATCTTGAGCCATGTCGTTCCACACATGCCAGTGAGAGATGTCTTGATCTATGAACCATTCTGAAGCAATTCCAGTCAAACTTTCCCCAAAATAAGCCATGAGTAATTCTTCTTTGCCTCCTGCTCCCCTTAATTGGTTACAATACCTCTTCAAATGGGCGATGGGATCACCATGCCCGTCATACTTGTCAAGCTTGGGGGTCTTGAAACCGGGTGGCAAATGGACATGGGGAAACATGCATAGATCGTTAAAGGACACACTCTTGTGGCCTCCCAAACCCTGTATGTTTCTCATGGTTTGTTCCAAACTCTTCATCTTTCTAGTCATTTCCTCTTGTTCCGTATTCTTGTCAGGTTTTTCAGTCTCAACTGGGAACATGTTCTGAGGAATATGCTTGTATGAATCTTGAACCTTGAAAGTTAGTTCTGGAGAGTAATGTTGAGCATCATGAGCATTCAGTTGCGGATCATTGTTGGACCTTTGAGCAAGAGCTGGTTGAGGAACAGTGAAAGTAGGGATAATGGGTACAGTATGTGAGTCATTTTTGAGGGGTGCGGTTGGAGGACGTGGAATGGAAGTACTGGGGATAGTGGGAAGGTTAATGCTCGGACTGAATCCAGGTTGGTACAATGGGTTACTTGTTAGGGAGATGGGCACTTGATTTGCAACTGACACATTCTGAAGATTATCCGAAGACCCTATGGGTAGTGGAGGCGGTGCCTGTCCATTCGCCCACGCTTGGTACATCTCTGCCAATTGTTGCTTCAACACTCTTACTTCTTCGACCAGTCCCGAACTTTGTTCGAACAATTGTCCATCATTATCTGACTCATTCCCACTGTTGTTTGCCATGGTACTTTTCCCTTTTGATCTCGTGTTGTAAGGGTGAGTCGCCAGTTTAAACCACAAACTAACCACCTCTGTTTAACTTATTCTTTTAGATGACAAACAACAAACGTGTTAGAGTTAGGCATTTTGTAGATATTAATCACACATTGTATGTCATGCACCTGATGCCATCTTCATTTCTAAATGAGTTTGGAAGGCTTCATGCTTCATCCCGGCTTATTGGTTTATTGGTTTTATTTTCATATTGAATTTTAGAGCTCTCTTTTGTTTTCTTTCTTATTTATTATTACTCAATTTTTTTTCAATTATGGTTATGATCGCATCCGATAGGGATTGCCTACGTATCATGACGCCGCATGAATCAGACCATTATATAGTTCAGGAGGGAAATAACAATTTTGATAATTTTTTTTTAACAGTTTTTTTTAATAGTCTTTTTTTTTTGTAAAAATAAAACAAACTAAAATATTTTTAATTTTTTTTTTATATATACAATGATAGAAAATGAAATATATACAAACTGACTCCACAGACTCTAAAAAATGACTGAAATAAAACAAACTTTGATAAAACTAAAAGACTCTAAATATAAAATTAAAAGTGCGACAAATAAATATGAAACTAAGAATTAATAGACTGCACTAAAAATTTAATCTTCAATGGTCTTCTTGCTTAAACTGATATCATCAATGATCTGCATCTCTTGGCCTCCACTCTCCCCCCAAAGTCTCGTACAAATCTTGAAACACCACTGGCAATTGTGGGACGATGGTACGTGCCTGTTGACAAACTTCTTCATTGCTTAGGTGGCGATGATCATCATGAACATATGCCGCTTTCTTTGCCAATCGAAGTACCTGCTCTTTGGCTTGCCCCATATTCATGTGACAATTCTGCAACCACATCTGGGTAGTGTTGAGGGCGTGCCTCATCTGAGCCTCACATCCCTCATATTCTTCAATGTTACGGTTTAACACACCTCTCTCGATCATCCACTGACGCTGCTCTGCCTCAAAATCTGCGTGCTGATAACCCCCGTCTGCCTTTTTAGTTCTTTCAATTGTGTATAAAGCTGACCCTTTGAGCGTATCCAGTGTGCCCTTTCTCTTTCAAACTGTTCTTTCTGTTGATCAAACTCTAGTTGTTGTTGGTGTGCATCCTCTTCGATGATACTCAAGACTTCTTGCAACTTATTTTTGTTCGCCTTCACTCTTCTAAATAAACCAATCGTGTTTGCCAGTTCTTCTTCTAAGCGGGCTGCCTTATTCTTAGCATGCTTTAAATCTTTATCCATGATCTCTAAAGAAGATTGATAATCTTTCTCAATACTTAAACGGACCTGAGCGACTCCAGCTTGTTGCTGGGCTTGTTGTTTGGCTATGGTCATCTGAGCGTGCTCCAATTCCTCTTTCAGCTTTTCTATAGTTCTTTGATCATTTCTCCTCCTGTTCGACCCCTCGGGCCTATCTCTAAACGATGAAGGATCATGAAACCAAGTAATATACTCAGGGATCACCTTTCCACGATCTCGATCTTCTACCATCTCATTCAACTCCGAGACTTTACTTGCATACCAGATTTTCATAATTTCTTCTTCGTCATGAGGTTGATCTTTACCAAAATCATAACAGAACTTGCTCATATCTCGTACTGGCGGCACCTCTTGTAGTCGTGCAAACTGGCGCATCACTCGAAGTGGAGCATAAGGCTGAACACCATCCAATCCTATAAGTACCAAATAAGAATGATATGCAGACTCACAAATGACCTCTTTAGAGGAAAACCAATCGTAGTTCCAAGTGATTCGTTTGGCTGACAAAGTAAGAAGCAGCTTTTTCCAGGCATCAATCCCTTCTGGTAAGTCACATTTGTCAATATTTTTCTGGTGATCATAAGTGCGATTGGGCCAGAGCTCACTAAAATTAGTGATACTAGGATGACGATAAAAATGCTCCAAAAACCATATCTGTAACAAAATGTTGCAGCCATCAAAGTTTCGTGCGCCCAATTTACATCTAGTTAAAGCACGAAAAATGGAAGAAAGAATCATAGGGACCAAAGTATAATCATTCCCTTTTGAGGTCAGAGCCTCAACCACACCTGCCAAGCGCATGTCAATGCGTCCTGCCCTTTCCGGAAAAACTACACGCCCCAAGAAAGCAACCATAAATGCAAACCTTCTGTGTATCTTCCATGTTTCCTTGTCTTCCTTCGATTTTAATTTTCCCACATGCCTTTCAAAATTGCATTCTAGGCCGTACAAATGAAACAGAAGTCCCAAGTTAACCCACTTACCTCCTAAACCTTCATACTCTCCGTAATTTATGTTCAGGAGCTTCAGAAATTTACCCTCATTCACATTTTTTGGTACAATGGGCCTTTGCCGGCGAAGATTGCGACCCCACCCCTGGAAATGGGCGATTTCCTCCAAGGTCGGAGTCATTTCACAGTCAGTAAAGTGGAACACATTGTTTTCAGGATCCCAGTGCGGAATCAAAGCTTCGATCACATCCCTCCTAGGCTTGATCGTCATCATGTGAACCAAATGTCCCAAGTACTTCCTTATCCGATTTCGCTCATATTCCTTAAAATCTCTCCACCAATCCCACAACAATTGTGGTATCTGATCAACAATAAGAAAATTCGGTATTCCTTCTTACCTGGGCCTCTTTTCGGACTTACCTCTTTCACCACTCATGGTATACCTATTTATCCAGACACGGGGTTAGATTTTAATCAAATATATTATTGACACAAAAAATCCGATTTCTCGGGTTTTGACTCTATAAAAACAAAACCAAACTATGGGACTAAAAAAAATTAGTTAAATTGGTAAAATAATTAAAAGAAGACTCAAAATGACTATTCTTTTGTAAAAGTGAACATAAAAACTGGTCTCTTTTGTTAAAACAATCATTTTGCATTTTCGAGGGAGGTGTTAAGGCTATTTCGTCAAAAGGACCGAACATATGGGCAAAACTGGTCGAAAGATAAAAACCGACAAAGTGACTATATTATTATTTTTTTTCTTCGTTTGACAGCAAAAAAAAAAAAAAATAGTCCATATACAACTTTTTTATTTATTTATTTTTATTTTTAAAAAAAATTGGGGTTGAACCTGATGAAGGTTGCCTACGTATCTCACATCCAGTGAGAATCAAACCAGCGTAGTTCGGTTAAAATAAATAAAAAAATAATAAAAAGAAAATTGTGCTTTTACATACTAGAACCCTTCAAAAATTTAATTTTTTTTAAAATATTTTATGAAAACCTTGAAGAAATTATCTCTTTCTCTCTCATCTGTTTAATCGATCTATCCTAAAGCCGGTCAACATTTGAATGAAGCCTACCAAATAATGTTACATATAGCACATAAATATGAACATGTTGGTCCGAAAAATAGGTACCTGTCCTAGACGGACCCGGCCCCTGTGCCGAGTCCTGCTAAGTCCAATGCACATGATGCAAATAAAACGTAGCCTACTAGGGATATTCATTGCTTATGGCTTGTTCTTCTAAGTTTTCAAATATTAAAGGAGATGGTATCTAGACCTGGCTTACCTGAGCGGACAACCCGAGCCGAGCAACGTCAAGCATCACCAGTAGTAGAACATCACTGGCTAGCTAACGGCTCTCCCGCCTAATCATGTGTGACTAAATCCTTCACCAGAAGCTGGTAGGCTAACTGGCTTTATCTCAAGACAGAAATTTTTGTGATGCTGGTAGGCAAACACAACATAACTACCTATAAGAAAACTCAGAGGGGTGCGAGAGAGGATACAGTTTATATCACAGATCAAATAAATATTAAAGCGGTAAATAAGCAACAAATAGCACATTAGACTTCCAAACACAATAATATTCAAAACGTGATAAAAGCAAAATAAGAGTCAATATACAATACTCGAATTCTTATTAATTGTTCCCAGCAGAGTCGCCAGGGCTGTCACACCACTTTTTCGCCACGTAACCCTTGTACGAGGTTGAGTTAGAAGAGTTTTTTCAATTAAAGCGACATTTTGAAAAGGGGTTATTTATTATTTAGAGTCGCCACTTGGAATTGAGTTTTGGTGTTCCAAGTCACCTTTTATTTGAAACCCCGTTCAAAAGGAAGGTTTGACTCTTAATTTATGGTCTACGAAAACAGAAGACCGGGTAAGGAATTCTGTTGACCGAGGGGAAGGTGTAAGGCACCCCTCGAGTCCCGCGGTTCTAGCACGGTCGCTTTATTGACTCATGTAAGGCTTAAATCAATTTTTAGCTATTCTTGTATTTTATTGATCATAGCTTGTTTATTACCGCTTAATTAATTATTATATTTTATTAATTGTGTTTACCAAGATGCAGAGCGCACACAAGATACTTCTTTGAAATTAAATATTAAACCAAGGTACGGAATATATACATGGTTATAACATAATTATTTTAAATCTAAAGGCATCGAGACGCGGAATGCGCACATGACTCCTCTGTTACTTAAGCATATCAATCCAAGGTTCGAGTATGAACACATGGGCTAATATCGTATTTAAAATATTTAATTATTTTTTTTGCCTCTTTTAGATTCGAGATTATATTTGTATATTTTATTATTTGGCTTAATTTTTTTTTTCGAGTTAATGTACGCTATTTATTTGTCCATGAAAGGAAATAGGATAATTTCTAGTCTTAGTTTCGTTAATCTCCAGTAAAAGCATTAAAGGCAATGGAGAAGTTACTACTTCTCAATATGTTAATATCTTCAATAAATAAATACAAAGAACAGTACTAAGAGAAATTAATTTAAACCCTTTGATTTAGTCTTGGTTTTGGAAAGCCTTTCATTAAGATTATATGAGCAAGAATAAATATTGTTAACTGCCTAATTGTAACTTCAAGGAAAATAACTAAAGAAGAATATGAATAAGCTAACGAAAACTACACAGGTTAATGTCTATGAAGTTCACACCCTATGCGTAGACTTCTTTTCAAACATCGAACAAACTTAATCACACACCGAAACATTTTTATAATTCCAACAGAATAAAAAAAAGGACCAAACGAAACAGATAAGCATATGAAGGAATAATTTATTGTCGCACACAAAATAACATCGCAAATGATAGGGAAAGAAAGCAAAGTAAACATGTTAAGCAAATCCTTTCTCTATACACAAATCAACAAGTACACGACTTCGACTCCAAAATTCAAACGAGAAAACAGCGACAATAATCGGACAAGACTTGCGAAACCGGACCAGAAAACTCGAACGACGATCTACCACACGGCGAGTTTGGAACACCCTCGGCTCAGTCAAATGCAATAGTTGAAACCCAAATCAAATAAGAGCAAGAAGCTCAAAACATTTTGGTATTGTTATATTAAAATCCATACACCAACTATCTTAATAAGAGAGGTAACATTTTTATATGTTTCTGCTTTTTTTTTGAAATCTCAAAAGTAACGTATGAATCAAAGAAGAAGATCCAAAAATCCTTAAGACTCTCCTTTTTTTTTTTTTTTTTTTTTTTGCTCTCAATGTCTCCCGCATTATATCTAGATGTGTAGTGCTTGTAACTTATGTGAAGAAAGTGGAAAGTGGGGAGAAGAACGTGAGTGTGTGGGAGTGTGGTGTGAGAGTGGGGATAAAATATGAGTGTAGTGGGAAGTGGGGAGTTGAGAAGTTTTATTTTATTTTTACTCTTTTTTTTTCGTTTTTCGTTTTTTATTTATTTATTTAATTAATTAATAATTTTATTTATTTATTTATTTATTTTTAACCCTTTTTTTTTTAATAAAAGAAGATAAAATACACTTTGTATTTATATATATATACTTTTAAACTTTCAAGGGACTATATAAATAAGAAAATTCACTATTTATACTAAGGTTCAAATTATACTAAAAAAAATATACTATAACTTACATTTAAATTAAAAGAAATCAAGTTATATATAATTTCTTCTATTTAAACATAGGAACGAATCTTATATTCTAACAATGTGAATATATATTTTTTTTAATTTTCTTAAATAAAACTTATTAAGAGTAAGATAAAAATTTAAAATATTAAGATTAGACCTAAAAGAAATATTTACACTAAAATTTTCGGTGTGGTAAAAAATTAGTTGTTCACAGGCGCGCAACCCGATCCTATCATAGAATAATAATATACACACAGTGTACGGAAGTTTCATAAAAATTCACACAAGTCCCTTACCAATGCTTGAAATTTGGAACAAAGCAACTGGGAGCCGTAAAAATATTAAAACTCAATAAGTTTACTACTACTCAGCGAGACCAATCCAGGATATCACAGAAATTACCAATAAAAACAGTTTAAACCAATAAAAGGGGAAGCAATAATCCTACGGGGGAAAAAAAATCTAACAGGAAACAATCAAGCACGCAATTACAGTTAGACATGTAACAAGTAAGGCAAGAAGGAAAACGATATAAGAGAAAACGGAAGAAAACATGTAAAACAGGCAAAATTGGCGGCGCATAGGTACTCGTCACCTCACATATACACTGCTCACATGATTTATCACATAACAAACAATTCAAAGGTTCCTAAACCCTCAAGGCAAGGTTAGACACAACACTTACCTCGATCCGCAGGCCACTCACTGCTCAAGTACCGCCTTTCCTCTAGAATTCACCTCCCACCCACTCGTATCTAGTCGTAATTAGCTTAATACCATCAATTATCGCTAAAGATATCAATTTCAATGCACAATTATAGAATTCCCAAAATTTTCCCCAAAAAGGTCAAAAGCTGACCCCGGGCCCGCTTGGTCAAAACTCGAGGTTCGGACCAAAATTTGTTAACACATCACCCCCGAGCCTGAATATGTAGTTAATTCCGGAATCCGGCCTCAAATCGAGGTCTAAATCCTCAAATTTGTAAAATTCTCAATTCCCCTTTCTACCCTTAAAGAATAAGATTTAAGCCGAGGAATTCAATGAATGATGATAGAAATTGAAGAAAACGAGTTAAGAAGTGCAAACCTATGATTTGGTGTTGAAATCCCTCTTCAAAAATCTCCCTAGGTCGAGTTCTAAGGTTGAAAAATGCAATTTGGGACTAAGTCCCAATTTTGTTCTGTTTTGAAAACACCGAACAGGTCTTCATCGCGTTTGCGAGAGACCTGTCGCGATCGTGATGCACAACGGCCAGAAAGGTCTACGCGTTCACGAGATCTGCTACGCATTCGCGAAAGGTTGCTGCCCCTGCCCTTCGCGTTCCCGTAGAATATCACCAGACCCCTCCTCCAGTTCCCTAAGCCATCGTGTTCGCGTCGAGCTGGCCGCGTTCCCGAAGGGAAATCCCCCTCATTGCTCCGCATTCGCGACATAGTTTTCGCGTTTGTGAAGAGTAAATGACTCCCCAGCTCAGCTTACACTTCGCGATCGCGAAGCACAACACGTCAGTGCACAAGAAACAGCAAAAACCAGAATCTTCTAAGTCTCAAAATACTCGTGGCCTATCCGAAACTCACCTGATCCCTCAAGTCTCCAAACCAAACATGCACACAAGTCTAAAAACATTATACGGACTTGCTCGTGCAATCAAATCGCCAAAATAACACATAGAACTACGAATTTAGCACCAAAACATATGAAATTCTCAAGAACATTTTGAAATTACTATTTTCTCAACCGAAGGTCTGAATTACGTCAAATCAGTTCCGTTTCTCACCAAATTTCACAGACAAGGTTTAAATACCATAACGGACCTATACCGGGCTCCGAAAACAAAATACGGACCCGATACCATCAAGATCAAGCATTAAGCAAGTTCTTTAAAATCATTAGTTTTCAGCAATTCAATTTTAGTCAAAAATTCATATCTTGAGCTAGGGACCTGGGAATTCGATTCCGGGCATACGCCCAGGACCCATTACTACAGATCCACCGGGACCGTCAAAACACAGGTCCAGGTCCAGGTCTGTTTACTCAAAACATTGACCGAAGTCAACTAAAAATTCTTTTTAAGGCCAAAAATCATTGTTTCTTCAATTTTTCCACATAAAGGCTTTGCAAAATTACGCCCGGACTGCGCACGCAAATTGAGGAGAGTAAAAATAAGATTTTTAGGGCTAACGAGCGCACAATAGATTCCTAATATATAAGATTTGGGTCATCTCAATCTCCATCTCTAAACTAAACGTTCGTCCTCGAACGAACATAGAAAAGTACCTGAACTGGCGAATAGGTGGGGATATCTACTCCGCATGTCCAGCTCGGATTACAAGTAGCTGCCTCAAGAGGTTGCCGGTCTAGAATGGCTACCGGCTCCTCCTCATAAGTCAAATCCTTGTCCAACTGGACAGAGCTAAAATCCAACACGTGGGACGGGTCACCATGATACTTCCAGAGCATGGACACATGGAATACTAGATGAACTGATGATAACCCTGGAGGCAATGCAAGCCTATAAGACACCTCTCCCACTCTATCGAGATTCTCATAAGGCCCAATGTACCTAGGGCTCAACTTGCCCTTCTTTCCAAATCTTATGACACCCTTCATGGGCGATACCCAAAGCAATACTCTCTCCCCGACCATGAATACCACATCACGAACTCTACGGTCGGCATAACTCCTCTGCCTGGACTGAGTTGTATGAAGTCAATCCTGGATAATCTTGACCTTGTCCAAGGCCTCATGTACTAGATCTGTACCCAACAACCGAGCCTCCCCCGGCTCAAACCACCCAATTAGAGACCTACACCGTCTACCATATAATGACTCATAGGGATCCATCTGAATGCTTGACTGGTAGCTGTTATATTAGGCGAACTCTTCAAGGGGAAAGAACTTATCCCACGATCCTCCGAAATCTATAATACAAGTGCGGAGCATATTCTCCAAGATTTGAATAGTACGTTCAGACTGCCCGTCCGTCTGAGGATGGAATGTCGTGCTCAGCTCAACCCGCATACCCAACTCACGTTGTACTGCCCTCCAGAAGTGCGAGGTAAACTGCGTACCTCGATCAGAAATGATAGACATGGGCACACCGTGAAGACGGACAATCCCCCCGAATATAAATCTCTGCCAACCGCTTCGAAGAATAGGTAACTGCGACTGGAATGAAGTGTTCTGACTTAGCCAGCCTATCCACAATAACCCACACGACGTCGAACTTCCTCTGAGTCCGTGGGAGTCCAGCAACAAAGTCCATAGTGACACGTTCCCACTTCCACTCAGGAATCTCCATCTGCTGAAGCAAACCACCGGGTCTCTGATGCTCATACTTCACCTGCTGACAATTCAAGCACCGAGCCACATAAGCAACTATATCGTTTTTCATCCTCCTCCACCAATAATGCTGCCGCGGGTCCTGATACATCTTGGCAGTGCCCGGGTGAATAGAATACCGAGAACTGTGAGCCTCCTCAAGGATCAAATCACGAAGCCCATCAACATTAAGAACACATACACGAACCTGCATCCTCAAAATGTCGTCACCTCTAAAGGTAACCTGCTTGGCACCACCATGCCGAACTGTGTCCCTAAGAACCAACAAGTGAGGGTCATCAAACTGCCGATCTCTCATACGCTCAAACAATGAAAATTGAGCGACTATGCAAGCTAGAACACAGTTGGGCTCTGAAATATCCAACCTCACAAACTGGTTGGCCAAAGTCCGAACATCTAAAGCTAGCAGCCTCTCACTGACTGGAATTAATGCGAGGTTGCCCATACTCATTACCTTCCTACTTAACGTGTCGGCCACCACATTGGCCTTCCCTGGATGATACAATATGGTGATATCATAGTCTTTCAATAGCTCCAACCATCTCCTCTGCCTCAAATTGAGATCCTTTAGCTTGAACAAATACTGAAGGCTGCGATGATCCCTGAAAACCTCACACGACATGCCATAAAGATAATGCCTCCAAATCTTCAGCGCGTGAACAATGGCTGCCAAATCCAAATCATGAACAAGGTAATTCTTCTCATGAATCTTTAATTTCTGAGACACATATGCAATCACCCCGCCTTCCTGCATCAATATTACTCCGAGCCCAACACGGGAGGCATCACAATACACCGTGTAAGATCCTGAACCTGATGGTAACACTAACACTGGCGCTATAGTCAAAGCTATCTTGAGCTTCTAAAAGTTTGCCTCATACTCGTCCGACCATCTAAACGGGGCACCCTTCTGTGTCAACCTGGTCATCGGGCCTGCTATAGATGAAAACCCCTCCACAAACCGACGGTAATAACCCGCCAAACCCAAGAAGCTCCTGTTCTTCATAGCTGAAGTGGGTCTAGGACAGTTCTTGACTGCCTTAATCTTCTTAGGATCTACCTGAATACCCTTTGCTAATACGACATGACCCAAGAAGGCGACTGAATCCAACCAAAACTCGCACTTCAAAAATTTAGCATACAACTGACCGTGCCTCAAAGTCTAGAGCACTATCCTGAGGTGCTGCTCATGCTCCTCCTGACTGTGGGAGTATATCAAAATGTCATCAATGAACACAATCACAAAGGAATCCATATAAGGGTTGAACACTCGGTTCATCAAGTCCATAAATGCTACAGGGGCATTGGTCAACCCAAAAGGCATCACCAAAAACTCATAGTGCCCATACCATGTCCGAAAAGCTGTCTTTGGGACATCGGATGCCCTAATCCTCAATTGATGGTAGCCAGATCTCAAATCAATCTTCGAAAATACCTTCGCACCCTGAAGCTGATCAAACAAATCATCAATCCTCGGCAACAAATACTTGTTCTTGAGGGTGACTTTGTTCAACTGTCGATAATCTATACACATTCTTATAGACCCATCCTTCTTCTTCACAAATAACATCGGTGCACCCCAGGGAGAGACACTAGGTTTAATGAAGCTCTTATCAAGCAAATCCTGCAACTGTTACTTCAAATCTTTCAACTCTGGTGGGGCCATCCGGTATGGCTAAGTAACCGGAGCCAAATCAATACAAAAGTTGATATCCCTGTCTGGTGGCATCCCCGGCAGGTCTGCAGGAAATACCTCAGGAAACTCACGAACAACATGCACAGAATCCATAGAGAGAACCTCAGCACTAGAATCACGAACATAAGCCAAATAGGCCAAACACCCCTTCTCGACCATATGCCGAGCCTTCATATAAGAAATAACCTTGTTGGTAGAATGGCCAGGAGTCCGTTTCCACTCTAATCGAGGAAACAACGTCAAGGCTAATGTCACTGTCTTGGCGTGACAGTTCAAGATAGCGTGATAAGGTGACAACCAATCCATGCCCAATATAACATCGAAATCAACCATATTAAGGAACAGAAGATCTACACTAGTCTCAAGACTCCCAATAGTGACCACACACGAACGATATACATGATCTAAAATAATAGCATCTCCCACAGGTGTGGACACATATACAGGGAACTCAAGGAATCACGAGGTACAACCAAGTATGAAGCAAAATAAGATGACACATAGGAGTAAGTAGACCCCGGATCAAATAGAACTGAAGCATCTCTACTGCAAACTGAAATAGTACCTGTAATGACAGCAACGGATGACTCAGCCTCAGGTCTGGCTGGGAAAGCATAACATAGGGGCTAGGCCCCACCACTCTGAATCATCTCCCTGGGACGGACTCAAGCTGGAGGGCCTCCACCTCTAACGGTCTGACCTCCACCTCTAACAATTTGGCCCCTGCCTCTGGCTGCCTGACCCTTACCTATGGCTGGATGAGCAGGCAGTGCAGCTACTGGTGCCGGAACCATTGCACGAGAACCCTGATGCTATGTATGAACACCCAATAATCTCGGGCAGGTCCTTCGAACATGCCCATAATCACCACACTCGAAACATCAATCTGATACTGTGGCTGTGGAAATTGAGACCAACCCTGACGCTGGCTGACCACGTTAATAACTCTAAAGAGGAGGTTCTCTGGTAGGAGTTGGTGGTGCACTATAGGCTGGCTTCCCAAAAGGAGGTACATAAGAACCGCGACCACCTAGGGCACTGTGGGATGCTTAGAGCGCTAAATGGAACGGCCTAGAAGGATAGCCTCTACCAAATGTACCCCTGCCTCCAGATGAGGCACTGTTGAACCCACCGAAATGACGAGGTATCTTATCTGACCCCTGACCTCCCTGTCCAAGAACCATCTCGACCCGTCTGGCCACATTGGCTTCATTATTGAAAGAAATATCGCTCCCAGTCTCCTTGGCCATCTGCAATCTAATAGGCTGAGCAAGACCCTCGATAAACCTCATCACTCTCTCTCTCTCTCTCTCTCTCTCTCTCTCTCTCTCTCTGTGGGAAGCAAAAGAATAGCATGATGGGCCAAATCTGCGAAACGAGTCTCATATTGAGTAACAATCATGCTACCCTGCTGGAGACGCTTGAACTGACGGCGACACTCCTCTCTCAAGGTGATAGGCAGAAACTTCTCTAAGAAGAGATGTGAGAACTGGTCCCAAGTAAGAGCAGGCGACCCAGCTGGACTAGTCAATAAATAATCCCTCTACCATTTCTTGGCAGAACCAGTCATCTGAAAAGCAGCAAAATCAACCCCATTGGTCTCCAATATACCCATGTTCCGAATAACCTCGTGACAGCTATCAAGATACTCTTGGGGATCCTCTGAAGTAATACCACTAAAACAAAATGGAAAGAGCTTGGTAAACATATCCAATCTCCATAAGGCCTCAGAAGACATAGCTAACCCATCACCGGGATGTGCCGGAGCAACCGGCTGAACTACTCCGACTGGATAAGCTGCTGGAGTTTGAAACTAGGGAGCCATCTGCTCCGGAGTGTGATTAGCAGGAGTTTGGGCTCCTCCTCCAGTCTGAGATATGGTTGTTGCCATGGGGAATGCGCCAGTCTGGGCCACACTCTCCATAAGGCCCACTAATCGGACCAAGGCATCCTAAAGCACTGGGGTGGCAATAAACCCCTCTGGGACATGAGCTGGTCCGGCAGGAATAGTCTGAGCTGGATCCTCCTCATCGAACTCTACCTGAGGCTCCACAACTGGGGCTGCGATTTGGTCATTTTCGAATATTGATTCAAGTTGAGGGTTATATTGTGATATTAGTTATGGACAATACATTGGTTTCTTTATGATACTCCTATCTATCCGTTGTTATTGATTCTGTGATTTGTGAGGAGGAGTGTAAAGCACGAAGGGTGATGTCGTGCATGCATTATTTATATTGTGAGGAAGAGTGTAAAGCACGAAGGGTGATGTTGTGCCATGATATGTGAGTGTTAATGCACGAAGGGTGATGTTGTGCCATGATATGTGAGTGTTAATGCACGAAGGGTGATGTTGTGCCATGATTTATGAGTGATAAAGAACGAAGGGTGATGCCGTGTATATTATGAGAGGTTTAATGCACGAAGGGTGAAGCCGTGCCGTTCAATTTTATTTATCTGGTGAGGTTGAGAGTAAAAGCACGAAGGGTGATGACATGCAGTTTTCCTCTGCTATTATAATTGCCTAATTCGTTTAAGAATTTTTGTTTAATTATGTCTTTTCATTATTCTCACTCCTTATATTGTAATTCCCCATTATATGTTCCCTTCCCATTATTTTCTGCTTTATTTCTTTATTTATTGTTGTTTCCATTATCATGAATATACTGTTCAGGTTATATGTGGGTGTCGTGTCCTAGCCTCGTTACTACTTCGCCGAGGTTAGGCTCGACACTTAGCAGTACATGGGGTTGATTGTATTGATTTTGCACTCTGCACTTTCTGTGTAGATCCAGGTATTAGTCCGAGCTGATCCTGAGCTCGTAGTTGATTTCTGCGCAGGAGACCCGAGGTAGATCTGCCGACGTCCGCAAATTCCTGGAGTCCCCTCCTTTATATTCATTTACTTTTTTTTTACTTCACAAAAAGTTGTACCTTTTTCGTTCAGTCAAATACTTGTAGTTAATCTTAGTAGTCCGTGAGTTGTGACTCCAGATTATGGGTGGTTAGACGTATCATTATCTCTTGCGCTGTATTATTCCATAAATTTGCTTCTTATTTTGGTATCATGTGTCGAATTATAGTGGATCTCCATAAAGTATTAAATGTTTTTATGTTGTAAATCTCTAATGTTGGCTTGCCTAGCAAGTGTAGCGTTAGGCGCCATCACGGTCCCGGCGGTAGGAATTCGGGTCGTGACAAGTACTTATATTACTTCTTTTCATTATTAGTAGTGATTTACTATGTACAATTGTCGCTATTTTCTTTTACATTTTCTTTTCGTAACTATTATTTTTTATTAATTATAGTATAATTAATATTTAAATAATAACATTTTTTTTTATCACCAACTACCAGTACTACTTGAGGAGCTAATTTTAATTTTCTTTTTATTTCGTTATTTATGGTAGTTTATGACCCGCTCTTCTACAAAAGAGTTGCTCAATCACGATCCTAAAGTCGAAAGATTTTTTCGGTTGCGCATGAAAAAACAAATATCATCTTCTCAAGGCATAGCTTGTGAAGAAATGGAGAACCAGGAAGTAGAGAACATCAACCCACTGGAAATCCCACCACCAGTCCTTATAGAAGATCAGTTTGACGAAGTTGTGTCAAGACCAGCAAATAGAATCCTAAGGGGTTATGCTAGACCTGATCGCTTCAAATGTGAATCTAGTGTTAGGAAACCCCTTATGGAAGCTAACAACTTCGAAATCAGGACCGACCTGATTCAAACAATTCAACAATCTTGTATCTTAACTGGAGATTCAAGTGAAGACCACGCGGTCATTTAATTGATTTCTTGGAACTTGTTGAAACTGTTAAGTATAATGGAGTACCTCCTGAGGAAATCAAGTTAGGGCTATTTCCTTTTTCTTTAAAAGGAGACGCCAAGACTTGGTTGCGAAGCTTGCCTCAAGGATCCATAACAACATGGGACCAGATGACTCAGAAATTTTTGAATAAATATTTTTCCCCTACTAAAACCACAAAGTTAAGACAAGATATATCTAATTTCTTGCAGACAGACACTGGGTCTGTTTATCAAGATTGGGAAAGATTAAAATCCATGCTAAGAAAATGTCCACATCATGACATTCATGAACATATGCAGTTGTACATTTTCTATCACAGGTTAAAACCCTCTTCTAGAAATGTGATAGATGCAGCCGCAGGAGGTTCCTTAATGGGAAAGACCACAGAAGAAGAATTGCAGTTGCTGAATGAAAGTTTTGAGAATGCCATCCAATGGCCATCTGAGCATGTAATCATCAAAAAGGCCGCCACGGTAAATCAGGTAGATGCTTTAAATCACTGATGCAACAAAAATTTTTTGGGCACAAAAGTTTGAATCTTTTCAGGTGAATACTCAGCAATCAAGTCAGTTTGAGACTTGTGACATGTCTGGAGGGAACCATTTGAACCATGAATGCCAAGAAATCAATCAAAATGATGAACAAGTCAATGCCATCGGGTACAGACAGTAAACTTTTGGAAGTCCAATGGCACAGAAACATCTAGGATTTCAATGGAGCAATCCAAATGGTGCTGAGAACTCTCAAAGCTTCCAAAAACAACAGATACAGGTTCCACCCGGATACCAACATCAAAATCATGGACAATCAAATTTTAGGCCTTATCAGCAAGCATATCCATACTAGCAAAAACCTCAACAAGCTCATCCAAGTCTTGATGATCTTTTGTACAAGTATATTAAGGTCACTGATGAAAAGATGGAAAGCCAGAATTCAGCCTTAAAAAATTTGGAAGTTCAATTAAGCCAATTGGCAACTCTTGTGTCAGAAAATATTCAAGGTCCCTTACTGAGTAATACAGAGAAAAATCCAAAGGAACACCTTAAGGCCATCACCTTACGGTCAGGTAAGGAGCTCGAATAACTCCACGCAAACATACAAGAAAAAGTTCGGTCAGATGAACAGGTAGACAAGGGTAAGAATGTTGAAACACCCTCTGAATCATCAGAACAAAAAGAAGTCAAGAAAAAAGAAGAAAAGAATATTGAAAAAATGACTCCCCTACCTGTAGTAATTCCTTTTCCACAAAAATTGAAAAGAGAAAATCTTGATATCCAATTCGCAAAGTTATTAGAGATTTTAAAACAAATTCATATTAATATTCCTTTTACTGGTGCTTTATTGCAAATGCCTTTATATGCCAAATTTTTAAAAGAAATCTTGTCAAGCAAAAGGAAATTGGAAGAAGTTTCTGTGGTAATGCTGACTGAAAAATGCAGTGCTATACTTCAAAATAAACTACCACAAAAACTCGGTGATCCTGGTAACTTCACAATTCCATGCACTTTGGGAGGAATGTATTTTGAAAAAGCACTTTGTGATTCTGGAGATTTAATAAATCTGATGTCATTTTCTATATTTAAAGAATTAGATCTTGTGAAATGAAAGACACAAGTGCTTCTCTTCAGTTTGCGGAACAAAGTACTAAGAAACCTAAGGGAATAATTGAAAATGTACTTATAAGAGTAGATAAATTTATTTTCCCTGTAGATTTCATAGTGCTTGAAATGAAAGAATGTCCTCATGAAACAATAACTTTGGGTAGACCATTTCTTGCTAGGGGTAGAGCAATCATAGATGTCCATCAAGAAAAACTAATCTTGAGAGTTGATGAAAAAAGAGTCATTTTTTATATGCAAAAGATACTAAGATTTTCAGGAGATGAAACATTATCTTCCTGCTTTTTAATTGTCGTGATTAGTTATCTTGCAGATGAATTCAAAAATGATCAATTAATTTCAGACTTAATGGAAAGATGCTTGGCCAAATCAGGAACCACACAAGATGATGATCCCATAATCAGGAGTGAAGCTGAAATATTGGAAATGAATTCCAAGGACATGGAGATACAACAAGAAGAAGTTCAAGAGAAAATTGAACTCAAAGTTCTCCCTTCCCACTTAAAATATATTTATCTTGAGTAAGAATTGTTTCCAATGATTATAACATCTTCTTTGACTGCAGAACAAGAAGAAAAATTAATTGAAAGCTCACAAAGGAGCTTTAGGTTGGACGGTAGCAGATATCAAAGGAACTAGTCCAGTTATTTGTACACACAAAATCCTCATGGGGGATAGCTACAAGCCAATAGTCCATCCCCGAAGAAGGTTGAATCCGACATGCAAGACGTGGTAATAAAAAAAAAAGATTGTAAAGCTGTTAGCGGCAAGTATCATTTATCCCATTTCAGACAGCCCTTGGGTAAGTCCCGTCCAGGTAGTGCCAAAGAAAGGAGGTATGACAATTGTAAAAAATAAAAACAATGAGCTCATACCTACTAAGACTGTCACATGATGGAGAGTCTGCATTGATTACAGATGTCTCAATGATGTCACTAGAAAAGATCATTTTCCTTTACCATTTATTGATCAAATGTTGAAAAAAATTGCAGGGTATGGGTTTTACTGTTTTCTTGATGGCTATTCAGGACATAAACATATACCAATTGCACCCAAAGATCAGGATAAGACAACTTTCACTTGTCCTCATGGAACATATGCCTACAGAAGAATGTCATTTGGTCTGTGTAACGTCCGTGCTACATTTCAACAGTGCATGTCAGCAATTTTTTCTGACATGACTGAAAAGTTTCTAGAGATCTTTATGGATGATTTCACACTTTTTGAAAAATATATTTGAGGATTGTCTTTACCATTTGACTTTCGTTCTTAAGAAATGTGAAGAGACAAACTTACTTCTTAATTGGGAAAAATATCATTTTATGGTTATTGAGGGATTTGTTTTAGGACATAAAAATCACTGCTAAAGGGATAGAAGTTGATAAGGCAAAAATTGATCTAATAGCTTACCCCCTCCTAAAACTGTTAAAGGCATTAGAAGTTTTCTTGGTCATGCAAGTTTTTATAGACGGTTCATAAAAGACTTTTCAAAGATTTCAAAATCGCTTAATAACCTTTTGATGAAAGATGTTAAGTTTGATTTTCAAGTGATTGCATAAAAGCTTTTGACACTCTTAAGAAAAAATTATCAACTGCATCTGTAGTTGTGTTCCCTGATTGGAACCAGCCTTTTGAGGTCATGTGGGATGCAAGTGATATAGCAGTTGGAGCTATTTTAGGCAAGAGAAAGGATAAGATATTTCGTCTCATTTACTATGCCAGTACGACATTGAATGAGGCTCAGCTAAATTATGCCACTACAGAAAAAGAGTTATTGGCAGTAGTATTTGCATCTGATAAATTTCGTTCATATTTGATAGGAACGAAGGTCACTATTTTTACTGATCATGCAGCTTTAAAATACCTTTTAGCAAAAAAGGACGCTAGACCTAGATTGTTAAGATGCATTTTACTTCTTCAAGAATTTGACCTTGAGATAAAAGATAAAAAAAAAAAAAAAAAACTCAGGTAGCTGACCATTTATCTAGATTAGAAAATCCTCCCCTTGGATCTTGTGATATAAATGAAGAGTTTCCTGATGAACACATTTTTTCAGTCAACTCAGTTGTGACTCAACCACCCTGGTTTGCAAATATTGCAAATTACTTGGTTGGAAAATGGACATCCCCAGATCTCTCTTACCAGCAAAGAAAAAAGCTTATATCTGATGCTAAATATTATCTATGGAATGAGCCTTACTTGTTTAAAATTTGTGCAGATAACATTATCAGAAGATGCGTACCTGAAGAAGAAATGAACAACATTCTACATCATTACCATGACGGAGCAGTAGGAGGTCATTACGCAGCAAATAGAACTGCCTTTAAAGTTTTAGAGGCGGGATTCATTTGGCCTACACTTTTCAACGATGCTAGAACATATGTTGCAACTTGTGATAGATACCAAAGAACAGGTAACATCACGAGGAGAGATGAGATGCCTTTGCACTTAATACAGGTTTGTAAAATATTCGACGTTTGGGGAATAGACTTCATGAGTCCTTTTCCTTCGTCATATTCCTATGAATACATTCTTGTGGCGGTAGATTACGTATCAAGATGGGTTGAAGTCATTCCTACGAGGAAAAATAATTCTCAAACGGTGTGTGAATTTCTAAGAAAAAATATTTTTACCAGATTCAGCACACCCCGAGTCATTATTAGTGATCAAGGAACTCACTTCATGAACAAGCAATTTTCCTTATTACTGGCAAAATATGGTGTAACTCATAAAACAGATACACCATATCACGCTCAGACACAAGGACAAGTTGAAGTTTCTAACCTAGAATTAAAAAGAATACTTGAAAAGACGGTTGGAATTTCTCATAAAGACTAGGCCTTAAAATTAGATGATGCATTATGGGCATATCGAACGGCGTTCAAAACACCAATTGGTACATCCTCATATAAATTAGTCTTTTAAAAAACTTTTCATTTACCGATTGAGCTTGAACATAAGGCCTTTTGGGCACTAAAAGCATTAAATTGTGAACTAACATCTACCGCAAAGAATGGATTTATGCAGGTAAATGAGCTAGATGAGTTGAGAATGGAGGCATATGAGAATGCAAGGATTTTCAAAGAAAAAACAAAAAAATGGCATGACAGTCTGATTAAGAAAAAAGAGTTCAAGATTGGAGATTTGGTGCTTCTGTACAAGAGTAGATTAAAACTTTTTCCAGGAAAGTTTAAATCTCATTGGACTGGTCCTTTCCTGGTTACAAACGTCACACCCTATGGAGCAGTTGAGATCCAACAACAGAAGGACGGTAACAAAGTAAATGAAAAAAATAAATTTAAAGTTAATGGGCACAAATTAAAGATATATGTCAATGGAGGATTTGATAAAACTGTATCTGCAATCATCATAGGTAAGTTCACAGAAAAAGAATAAGTCGAGCTGACGACTATAAACTTAAAACTAATTACTTCTCCTTCTTATTCATGTGTGTGTATGTATATATGTGTATAAGTATTCAAACCAAAAAAAAGAGAGGAAAAGATCCTTAAATAAATATTTTATATATGTATTGGTATTTTAAGCAGATTGATGTGTACAGAAAGTACATATATTAAACTAATATAGTAACATACTACATTGTAAATAAGAGAATTTTAAAAACTTGAAAACATGTGCTAATTCTAGTTGTTCTCACGTAGTAGGCTTGAAAAGTACATATTACAAGTACTGATGGCATCAGATGTGTGAGGTGATTATCTTTCCCATTTATAGAGAATAAATATATTAGAAACAATAATAAGCTTTGGAAATTACAAAGAGTCTGATGTACCTGTGCTCCTCAATTCTCGTGATTTGACTTAACCAAAAAAAGTCAGAAAAGTGGTTCAAGGTACATTTTTTGAAGGCATCAGACACAATATAGTACAACTAATAATTTCTTTTAGAAAAAAAGAACAAAAAGGAAAATTCAGGATGTATTTAGCAAAAAGGCTTGATGCATCTGTACTTCTCAAGATCTTTAGTGATTGTCTTTTCCTATAAATAGAAGTAGGGGCCACTCTTTAAGGCAAGGAACAAAGTAACCCAACTTCATAGTTTAAGCTATCCAAAAATTCCATTTACAGCTCACTTCTTCTTTCTTCGCAAGAATATTGGCTACCGTGCTAGGCCAATCTTGAGCTTTATTGTCAGTAGGTTACTCCCAAACTCACATATCTACATACCAAGAGTATCATTGCTCTATGCTATTTGCATGAAAAAGCCTCTGAATGTGGGTAGTTTCATAAACACCAACATGATTAATTGTAGAAATGTTCCAAATGTATGGTACCCATCTACCATAACTTTACTTTGTAAAATAAATGGTGTCCATCCTAGCCGAAGAATGGTTGTCTACAGGTATTCCAAATGCATTAATAAATCATTTTGGAATGGAATGGAGAGAGTGGAAGGACCAAGCGGACAGGAACCACTGCCGGAGGCTAGAAGCCAACATGAAAGAGGTGTTCGACACCAAATTGGGCAATTAACCTAGCAATTTGCAAGGATGAATTTCTATTTTTGCTTATGAAGTTCCTTTTGTTATGCAGCTTGGTGTTTTTGGATTATATAGGTAGTATAAGCTGCTTGGTTATCTTGGTATTAGAAGAATGTAAATAGGTGGAACCTAGGTAAATGCAGATTGTTGGCTCAAAATTGTGCAAGTTTTTGTTGAGCCAACTGTTGAACATTGAAAATGGGAAAAAGATCTGCAGTTTAATATAGCTATCTTTTGTATTTTCACTTTTATTATATTTTATCATTAAACTAACAAGTGCATAAAGCACTAACTATCTATTGTCTTTGTTTTTGAAGGTAACTGAAATAGAAAAAAGGAAAAAATAGAATGGAGCAAAAAAATAAAGCCAAATATATCTGGCAGTTTGGTAGATAAATGTGTTTTAATATATATGATTTTATATGTATATGTTAGTATTTCTTTTTATATATGCTCGTGGTACATAACTTTATTTACGTATCTCCATGGATTTTTTGTTTGGTTGTTTGTCATGGTCGTAATATTTTGAACCGAACACTTCTTAGATTCTTTTTTTTAATCAGTAAATAAGTTGGCTAAACATTTGATTTTTTCTCTATAAAAAGATTGAGACTTAGGAAAGACGAATTTAATTGAGTACCTTCATGGGTTGTATAACTACCCTTCTTAAACTAATACTTGTTTATTGTTTATTAAAATCATAGTGTTTGTTGATCCCAAGTGCATTGTGTGGTCAGTTTATATTGTCTAGTCCTCATATTTATTTTAAAATCTAGAATTTGCCTTGAGTGTGATTTGAGACGAAATCATAGGAAGATTTTTGAGTTGGAAAATGAAAGTAGCCGTCCTTGTTAAACCATGGCCAAAATTACCTTCCCTGATTATTTTTATCCTTAGTTAACCCCGTTGAACCTAAATAAATTATCTTTGTTTTAACCAAACTTTAACCCGTAGCCTATTTGTTATGATATTTTTTCAATTCATCCCCTTTCTGGCACGTAAAAAGTTGAATTAGATAAAAAAACATAAGTGGGAAGAATAATTGTGGAAGAGAAAGGCGATAAGGGTGATTGTTGAGCTTACTGATTTAAGCTAAAATATTTTCATGGGAAAAAAAAAAGGTGTTTCTCTTGAAATTCAGTTTCAAGAAAATAAATAATATGAAAGGACAACAAAAGGAGAAACGTTGAGAAAAAAAAGAAGAAAAAAAAAAAAGAGAAGAGGGGGGTTGATTATTTTAAACGGAAGGCCGTTGTGCTTAAGTGCTAATATAAATATTATACCCGTCCCGAAGCCTATATTATAACCTTATAAAGTCCTACATGATCTTGACTCAAGGTCTCCTATATTAATGGATAATCACGTCAAGCTTATGGCAATTTCTGGTAACATAAGGTACTTCTTTGCTGAGAGTGGGTTTTTTATTTTGTTTCTATGCCCTTCTTTGTTCTATAATGATATATACTGTGGGCATCTTACTTCATTAGCGAGAGACACTTGAGATTAAAAAATATTATGATTTCAATTTGCAATAGGTGAACATGAGTGTGGTTAAAGGTTGTTTAATTTTATGGATTGGTCTCAGTTGAATTTTGTCTACCCAAAGTTGTTATGATCTTCCTTCTGCAGGTGTTTTAACTATGTTATTTTTCTTTGTGTATTCGAGAACGAACAAATATTTAAGTATAGCGGAATTTGATGCATAAAAATTATTAATATATTTTTCATAGCTAATAATATATATATATATATATATATATATATATATATATATATATATATATATATATATATATATATATATATATATATATATATATATATATATATATATATATATATATCTTTTATATAAATAAATATCATGCTCAAAACATATATTTTCTAACCAGTATTGCAAGAAGAAGAATTACAATAGACGAAGACAGAATATGGAACTCTCGAGAAAAAAATAAAGGAATGAAGTAAAGAGAAGAAATGAAGCCAGGATTCATCAAGGCCTTAACTTACAAAAAATAAAGGAATGAAGAAAAGAGAAGAAATGAGAGAGACTAGAGAGTAATGACTGAGTGAGGCCGAGGGTCTGTTATTGAGAAAGTTATGAGATCGGACTGCACACCGTAGCAATACTCTGATCATGCCTTCGTTGACTTGATATAGCGCTTGGGCCAATAGGAGCCCCTCCGGAGTCTTTACACCCCCACTGAGAGCATTGATATTGAGGGATGGATCTTCCCTAGACATGGATCTTGTCCGAAGTTGATAATATGTGAGGGATGGATCGTCCCTGGACATGGATCTTGTCCGAAATTGATGATATGTGAGGGATGGATCGTCCCTGGACATGGATCTTTTCCGAGTGTTGAATTCCAAAGATGGATCTTCTCCGTGGGCGCTGGATTGGTATTTTCCTTAGTACTGAGCGACTACGGTCACTGGTGTTTATGCATATTTCGGGATGGATTTTCCCTGGGCCTGTGAACCATATACAGTACTGAGTAGACTTCTGTGTGAAAGTCGTGAGCACTATGTGCATTTTCACACTGTTGATGCATTGGCATGTAGAGTACTGAGGTATACTTGGGTTACTTATCATATCGGTCATATTCTGTTTTCGTTATCCATTGAAACTGTAAGCATGCCTAAATTCTGTGTACTGTTTCATTACAATTATTGAGGTTCAGTCTGTCACTACCTCTCAGCCCGTAGTTTGAGTTCGTTACTTCTGAGTTGGTGTACTCACGTTACCCCCTGCACCTTGTGTGCAGATCCAGGTACATCGGGACCCGGTAGTGGTTGCTGAGTGGTGATTTTATCACTCGTTTTAGCCTCTTTTCGTTAGATTTTGCATCACTCAATGATAACATGAGGTCGTTTATAATGTGTATTGCTCGAATTTCAGGGAAATGATGCCATGAAGTGGTTGGTGTTGAATTGGAGTGGAGTTGAGCACAAAGTGGTGAAAAATGCACAAAACCTCCAGTGATACCGCACCTGCGGACTCTAGGCCGCTGGTGCGACCTCGCACCTGCGGAGAATGAAACGCACCTCCGAAGAAGAGCTAAATTGTATTAAAGCCGCACCTGCGAAGTAGTTGACGCACCTGCGGAACCGCAGGTGCGACATTTCATCCGCATCTGCGGAAATTGCTCTCTGATACCCAGACTCGCATCTGCGATGGTGAGTCCGCTTCTGCGAAGCCGCACCTGCGAGAAATCTTCCGGAGGTGCGGTCAGTGGGCATCAGAACTGTACAGAATTGTAAAATCATATTTTCTTATCCCAACTCACATATACTCGACCTAGCAGATCTTTTGGGCATATCTTTGGCATTGTAAAATAAATTTTTGAGTAGAGAAGAAGAGAGAAAGTATTTGTGGAAGCTAGGGTTTGCACACACACTTGGGATTTGAAGATTTCAATCTTGTGGTTAAGGATTTCTTACCCATTTATGTTTGTTTATTCATTTTCTTGATTTGTATTGAATATTTAAGTGTGTAGTATTTATTTCCAACACTAGTTCTTGTTTATGGAAATATTCATGTTTAAAGTGTGGATTAAATACCTTGTTGTGCTTATGTATTGAATGATTTTTCATCTTTTATGAAGTGAGTTATTGTTTCTTTAATTATTCTTGTTCTTTAATATTTTCAAAGGGATTAGCTAACCCTAGGACTCGCCCATTAACTCCAAATTAATTTTGGAAAAGATAATTTGGGGTTGGGAAAGATTAATTAACAAGAACTTGAGGCTTTAACCCTCATTTTATAGATTCTACCTCGGGATAGGATTGAACTACTTGTAGCCATATCCGGGTGTGCTTAACCTCTTAATTGAGTTAGGAATAATTCAATTAGGAAAGTCTTATTAGTCTTTGGAAAAAGCTAATTTAGAATTATTATCTGTGGCTAATTAACATAAACTCGCTCATATTTGTAAAATCGTGAAATACATTGAATCGTTACTCGAGTGTAATTTCCGATTCATTCATACTTGTTGCCATTGATCATTTTACTTGCTTTCTAGGTTAGTTTATATTTTCGCATTTAGTTATAAACATTTTCAAAACTAAAATCTATTTGTTTGGCATTGCGCGATAAGTGATAATTCTCTTACATTCCTAATCGCCTCCATATTGTTCTCTGTGGGATTCGACCCCAACCTTGTTGGGTTATTATATTTGACAATCGACCGCTTACACTATTTTAAGGTGTAATTTGAGCGTATCAAATTTTGGCGCCGTTGCTGGGGAACAATTGGCGTAATTTAGGTTGTTTGAGAAGTAAGCATAAGTGCTTTGATCCAAACTTGTAAATATTTGTGTAATTATTTTTATTGCTTATTTTCTTGATTTTTGATAAAAATAAAAAATAAAATGGCATCATATAACGAAAATTGGTCGGATGGTAGTTATTCATACTTTGATGACCCTTGTCCTTATTGTGGAGGACCACACTCATGGAAAAATTGTTTAAATTCTCCGAGGATGGATTGTGCGCACAATCTCAAACCCATGAGTGGAGTATTTGTGATAGGTGTGGTCGCCAAAATGGTCATTGGTATGATTGTGCATATTTGTCCTTCCCCTCCCCAAGCCCTAACTATGATGATTCTAATTTTTGTGATGGAAATTTTAGGGGTGAAGAAGAGGAGGGAAGTGGGCATGGTAGAAATGGAGATTTCAAGCTCATGTTGGAGTGCCTACTTGAAGAAGGGAACCATGAGCAAAATGCCTTGGAAGAACTTTTGGAGACTAGTCTACAAAATGATTTGGCACTTGAAAGGTTGCACTCACAAATGGATGCTATGATTGAAGCTTCAAGGATTCAAAAAGCCTTGAAGGTGAGTGATAGCCAAGAACCTTCCTTAGAGGTTGAAGTTGAAAATTCTTCCTTGGTACTTGAACAAAACCAAGAAGAACTCTCAAATGCTCAAAATGAGAGGATGATGCTCATGTTGGAGGCCATCCTTGAAAATAAGGAAAAGAATAACTTTGCACTCGAGGAATTGAAACATGATGTGACTCAAAATGATGAGCACATCCGCACTTTGGAAGATCAAATGCAAGCATTGCTCATTATGCCTCTCAAGTTGAGAGTGTGTATGGAAGCCAAGAAGAGTCCAATTCCGAGGGTGAGAGTGAGCCTTAATTTGAGGAATCAAGCCTTGAAAGTCCGCCAAACGACTCCATGAGTGTTAGTGATGCCGAGAAAAATATGGAATTAGAGTCAACCGGGGTGATTGAAAATTTGGTTGAAATTGACTCTATTCCGGGGGAAAATGAGGATGTCAAAATTCGGAAAAATTTGCAAGTTGAAGGTTTGAAGGCACATTCCAAGCATTTTTCAACATTGGAATTGTGTGGTGATACGGAAGTTGAACTACACGAATCAATGAGGGATTGCGAGGAGGAAAATTCGTACCATACATATTACAAGTTGAGGAAACAAGAAAGCAAAATGACATACCTCACATGAAAGCCAAGAAGTGCAAAATGAAAAATTTGAGGATTGGCTCGATCATCTACTTACCACCCCCCACCGCCCGTGGTCACAAGCTTGATTCCAAGAAAGGTGCTAGTTCACATCGTCAAAGTGGCGAGAAAAGTGGTAAGGTTGACGCGAGTCGTGCCACGGCGTTAAATGCGGCGCTTGTGGGAGGCAACCCATCGTTTTTCAGAATTTTTGGTCATTTTTGGAATTTTCTTTTTTAGAATAGCTTATTATAATTTTTCTAACCGATCTACCAAGTTTCAAAATTTTTGGAGTTGATTTGAGCAAGTTGGGGTGACCGGGTAGCCAAATACAGTGCAAAAGGAGAAACAAGAAGGCTGGGCAACACACTGACCAACTCTGCGATGAGGCCAGTGCAAAATGCTATCGCATAGTTGGATGTGTGATCAAAAGATGAGATCGCAAAAATGTACAAGAAAATAATGGTTGAGCCAAGGGATTCTGCACCTGCGGACAAGTCCTCGTAGGTACGACTCTGCAGATGCGGTTACTGAAGTGCAGGTGCGCACTTTCATGCAGGTGTGGTTGGCTTCTCGCATGTGCGCAAGCGCAAGTGCAGTAATGTCTCCGCAAGTGCGAACTTCACACAACTAAAATCAAAATTCTAGCCCCCAGGTCAGTTTCTAAGCCCTAAAACTCAAAGAAAGAATTTTTTTTGTTGCATCTCATCTCTCACGCTGAAGATCACAAGAGACACATGCATTTTCACTCTCCCTAGCTCTACTCTGTTATTCATCCGCCCCTACTCTATCTTCCTTGTGTGGGTTCTGTATCGTTCAAGCCATTCATGGCCGTCTACCTCCATTCCCACGACCCTTCTGATTTAGTGTAGAATTAGAGTGAGGATTTGGTTGAGTGTAGGGAATGTGTGCTGGCTTTTGTGAAGCAACAAATTGTGGGGCTGTTTTGAGAACCCAATTCATGTGAGGAGAGAGTGAATTTTAAATGCCCGCATTCGACTAATCGTATAAACGAAAATTGAGTGCTAAGTAGCCCAATCTCAGTGTTAATGGATATTAAGTTTGATGCACTAATATGGAAGTCTTGAGTACGGATTAGTGGCCGAAAACTAAGCCCAAATAAAAAATGGTTAAAACGTTTTGGGCAGTTGCACCTTGGGACGACAGTCCGCAGGTGCGAGAGAATTTCCGCAAGTACGGCTTCGCACCTGCGAGCCCATCACCGCAGGTGAGAACTTCTCCGCAGGTGCGCCTCTTGATCCGCAGATGCGCAACCGCGCCTACGATTGAAGTTCCGCAGGTGCGGAAACTGTGCAATTTTACCAAAAATAGAATGTTTGCAAATTGGCCTTCCCGGACCCGTTCGATTTGGTTCTTTGGACTAATTGCAGTGTTTTAATATGCTTAACAAGAGTCCACTGCTTGACTAACTTTATTTTGATTTTTTGTAGGTACTTTGACTTAAAAATGGATCCAACCACAAACCTAAATGCTCTGAACAGTTCTGAAATTGAGGAGGAGGCTGGGGAACGATTTGATGATTACCGGTTCATGTCTGCTGACTTTCAGCGTCGGTATTATGACAATCTCCTCACCAAGAAATTGGTACTTGAGAAAGGGATCGCGGAAGAAAAATTGGCCGAAATGATTCCAGATTTCTATGTTCGGCTGGTATCCTCTGGATGGTCGTGCTTCATTCCCACTCCTTGCAAGGCCAATGAGACATGGGTTCACGAGTTTTACGCCAATATCAAGCGGATAAACTTCGCCGATCCTCAACTCATAATCAGAGGGACAATAGTGAGGTTCGGGGTGGAAGAAATCAATGCTGCCCTCGGGATTCCAAACCACCCTATTGATCCAGTACTAGAGAGAGATCATTGCGACAATTCAGCATGGATTTTGTCCAAGTTGTATCCTGAAATTGTGAGAGCGCAGTGGGCCAACAAAATAAAAAGGCTTGAAGTCAATCGAATTCACAGCCGAGGCAAGGATATGACTGTATATATTGTGTAGCAAGGTTTCCCCCAGTGAGAATGTTGCAGACGTGTCATATACCAGAGCCCTAATCGTTGCTTGCCTTCTCGATGGCATTCTAGTGAATGCAGGCTATTATATTCTGAGCGAGATGCGACAGTATTTGCTTGATGATGGAGTAGGGTTAATGTTTCCTTCCTTGATTACCGAGTTGTGTAGGCAGGAACAGGTCGACGAGCGCCACACTGATCAGTGGGTGCCCGCCGACAAACCCTTTCACCCGCTCAGAGTCAAGGGTGAGGGTGGAGCAGCAAAGAGCAAGAAAAGGAAGTTAACCACCACCACTGTCGGAGCCGGATCCTCCTCATAGCCTGCTGCATCAGGGGGTCCTTTTGGGGAGATGAACTCCCAGTTTGCTATCTTGCGGGACCTAGTGTCCAAGCTCCCCATTGGGCCTTCCACTTCCCAGCCTCAGCCTCCACATGAGTACTACTCCAGGGCTGAGATGCAGCAATATTTTTATACTCAGGACAAGATGGCAACATCTCTTTCACAGCTTGACACTGCCTACATCTGCCTGGCCAAGGCACATGTTGATCTGAAGGAGTCATTTGACAAGGAAAAGGAGAAAAATAAAAAGAAAGGTAAGCTCCTGGTCAAAGTGTGGAGAGGAGTCAAGGCGATCTTCAGGTGGGGGTAGCCGAGCAAGAAGCTGCCAATTTCGAATGCTGATGACAGCGAGGACTACTCGTTCATGACCGGTTGTGATGATGCCGATGCGGATGATGATGATGATGACGAGAGTTCTCAATAGCATTGACAAGCCTTTTCTCTTGCAGTCTGCTAGTCTAATGCAGACCGAAGGGAAACCCTCAAACTATTTGTATTTATTATTGATAATGTGTAGTGGGGACACTGCAATATATTTAGTTGGGGGTGGCTTTAGGAGCATATTGTATTTGTACTATGACTTTATGGATGTGCCCTTGTCGGGCTTCTTTATTGTATGGATATTATGTGCCCTCGCCGGGCTTATTTTGTTATGTCATGTGCTCTTGCTGAGCTTGGTGTGATTAGTTTATTTTTATTTTTATTTCTTTACTTATTTTCTTTAGTAGCTTTTATTTTGTATTATTTTTGCTTCTTTAGTATTAGTTGCTTTTATTTTAGTATTATCTTTAATAGTTTTGTTCTTTTAATTTTATCTCTATGGTAGTGTTTCTTTGGGTTTTCTTTAGGCTACGGTTCTTTCCCAAGGAACATTTTTGAAGTGAACCGGGTGACTTTTCCCTATGATAGATGGTATGACAACTTTCTTAAGCGAATTAGTCTTGTTTTGCTAGGATGAGACTTTTAAATTATTTGGTACTAAAGAAATTAGTGTCTTGTATGTGAAATATGAATTTAGAGTACCCCTCCAAATTTTGGTTTTGAATTAAAACAAGTAAGTTTCATGGTGAAGAATAATTTGTATGACAAATTTTTGGCTCTTTTAGTGACTCTTTGCCTACTAGTTTGCATGATATTGCTCTAGATGCTCTTATTAAGAAGTGAACTTGATCCGTCTTGACTAGTTCATATGCCATGTGTGTTAGAGTTTGTGTAAATAATTTTTGTGTTTGCTTCATCATCTAGAACTTGCCCGGTTAGTCTTTCAATGCTAATAATAATTACGTTGGTTGGAGAAATGACCTTAGGCATTCTTTGTGTTATTTGAAAAATCTCTTCTGCCTTAAAAGCTTACCATTGCATAAATATTATCACTATTTACCATATTTGAGTCTTTAACCTTTTCTTTGGTCACCTCCTCATTACAAACCTTTCCCATTTTGTAAAATAATTCCCTCTTTTGAACCTGTCCATCCTTGAACATTGAGAATGAGGCTAAAAGCCTAAGTTAGGGGTGTGGTATCAAGTTGGAAATTAGTAAGGTTGTATATTGAGTGTAGGAACCTATACCTCAATGTGTTCACATGAAATTATTCAAGCTCCAAAATAAAAAAATTAAAAAAAAGAGGGAAAAATAAAAGAAAAAGAAATATTTGTATATATATCAATATGGAGCCTTGAAGAAAATTATAGAGGTACTTAAAATGGTTCGATGTTGGTAACTAGGAGCCAATGAGAGCTAAGTGGTTTGAAAAGAAACAAAGGGCAAAAAGAAAGAAAAATGTGAGTAGTGCTCAAGGAGGGTGTAGTCACTTGTACCCAAATATTTATCCAACCCTTCCCTAAGCCTACATTACAATCTTAAAACGTCCTTATGGGATCTCCAACCGAATGTTCTTGAAAAGGCAATGAATTAAAATAAGGCAAGCCTATGACATGATATGTTGTAACACTTGAAATTCTTTGTGAGAGTGAGTGTCTTTGTGAATTTGTCCCTTGTGTTGTTCTTGTAAATATGGTGATTTTGGGACTTTCTTTCTTGTGAGGGTACATGAATTAGGATGGATTGGTGAAATTAATATATCCGGAAATGAATGAGTTGAGCATATGTAGTAAAACAGTGCTTTTGAGTCACTCCTTGAGGCTTATTCTTGTCACTTAATTTTTTTTTTAAACTCCCTTGCACTTCTTGTAGTTGTTTTTTAAATGAGGGAGTTATTCAGGTAAGATGCATACTTGAGCCTAATTATTAGTACCAACCAAATCCATAAGTATAATGCTTAGTTGGAGAATGTGATTTGTAAATGCTAGCAATTCAACTTGTACTTGAAATTGTAGAACCTCATTGAGTTATTGGTTTTGATTTTCTTGAGGACAAGCAAAAGCTTTAAGTTGGGGGTGTTGATGAGTGGTGATTTTATCACTCGTTTTAGCCTCTTTTCGTTAGATTTTGCATCACTCAATGATAACATGAGGTCGTTTATAGTGTGTACTGCTCGAATTTCATGAAAATGATGCCATGAAGTGATTGGTGTTGAATTGGAATGTAGTTGAGCACAAAGTGGTGAAAAATGCTCAAAACCTCCAGTGATACCGCACCTGCGGAGAATGGAACGCACCTGCGAAGAAGAGCTAAATTGTATTAAAGCCGCACCTGTGAAGTAGTTCACGCACCTGCGGTTCCGCAGGTGTGACGTTTAATCCGCATCGGCGAAAATTGCTCAAGATACCCAGACTCGCATCTGCGATGGTGAGTCCGCTTCTGTGGAGCCGCACCTGCAAGAAATCTTCCGCAGGTGTGGTCAACGGGCATCAGGACTGTACAGAATTGTAAAATCACATTTTCTTATTCCCAACTCACATATACTCGACCTAGCAGATCTTTTGGGCATATCTTTGGCATTGTAAAATACATTTTTCAGTAGAGAAGAAGAGAGAAAATATTTGTGGAAGCTAGGGTTTGCACACACACTTGGGATTTGAAATTTCAATCTTGTGGTTAAGGATTTCTTACCCATTTATGTTTGTTTATTCATTTCCTTGATTTGTATTGAATATTTAAGTGTGTAGTATTTATTTTCAAAACTAGTTCTTGTTTATGGAAATATTCATGTTTAAAGTGTGGATTAAATACCTTGTTGTGCTTATGTATTGAATGATTTTTCATCTTTTATGAAGTGAGTTATTGTTTATTTAATTATTCTTGTTCTTTACTGTTTCCAAAGGGATTAGCTAACCCTAGGACTCGCCCATTAACTCCGAATTAATTTTGGAAAAGATAATTTGGGGTTGGAAAAGATTAATTCACAAGAACTTGAGGTTTTAACCCTTATTTTATAGATTCTACCTCGGGATAGGATTGAACTACTTGTAGCCATATCCGGGTTTGCTTAACCTCTTAATTGAGTTAGGAATAATTCAATTAGGAAGTCTTATTAGTCTTTGGAAAAAGCTAATTTAGAATTATTATCCGTGGCTAATTAACATAAACTCACTCATATTTGTAAAATCGTGAAATACATTGGATCGTTACTCGAGTGTAATTCCCGATGCATTCATACGTGTTGTCATTGATCATTTTACTTGCTTTCTAGGTTAGTTTATATTTTCTCATTTATTTATAAACATTTCCAAAACCAAAATCTATTTGTTTGGCATTGCGCGATAAGTGATAATTCTCTTACATTTCAAATCGCCTCCATATTGTTCTCTGTTGGATTCGACCCCAACCTTGTTGGTTTATTATATTTGACAATCGACCGCTTACACTATTTAAGGTGTAATTTGAGCGTATCGCTGAGCGGCTGTCAGAGTTCCTTTGGAGGCGTCGAGGTAGCAGCTGGCGATCGAAGCCTCGATTATCTCCTTCTCTATCAACCTGTCTTATTTATTTATTTCAGACAACTTTATGTCGGCATTGTATTCTGATATTCGATGTAGTAGCTCATGACTCGGTGACACTAGATCAGGGTTCGGGTTTTCTCTTACTTATGTTATTCAATGATGATTAAACTCTTAAATTCTTTATAAATATGAGACTTTTGCTGCAAATATAGTGGATTTTCTGAAAATACCTATTAACAAATGAAATGTTTGGCTTGCCTGATTTCACGATAGGCGCCATCACGACCGGGTATTTGGGGTCGTGACAAGTGGGTATCAGAGTCCTAAGTTATATAGGTCTCGCCAGTCATGAGCAGGTTTAGTAGAGTCTTGCGGATCGGTACGTAAACGTCTATACTCATCTTCAAGAGGCTACAGAACCCTTAGGAAAAATCTCACATTCTTGAATTCTGTCGTGCGAATCTGTTGATTCTTGGAACTAAACTTTTGTTGTTTTCATTCTCTCACAGATGGTGAGGACTCGCGCTACTGATCAGGGTGACCAGACACCAGCTAGACTAGCGAGAGGTCGAGGTCGCGGTCGAGGCTGTGGTAGAGGGAGGGGTGCAGCCCGCGCAGCAGCTGGGGCAGTACCTGTGGACCCTCCTATTATTCAGGATCAGGTCCCCGCCACCGATGTTCCAGCGGGACCGGCTCAAGCACCGGCGGTGCCTATTGTGATTCTGGGTCTTCAGGATACCCTAGCTCGGACTCTGACAGTGTGCACCAGTCTTGCACAGGCAGTCGCTATGTCTACTAGTGCCGCTACTTCTCAGGTTGGGGGAGGCACTCAGACTTCGGTTGCCCGAACACCTGAGCAGGTTACCCAGGGGCTTCAGACACCAGGGGTAGCTCCAGCCCAGCCGGTTTCCCCAGCACAGGATTTTGTGGTTCTATCTTTGGCAGACGATGAGCAGTGCAGGTTGGATAGATTTAGTACACTTCAGCCTCCGACTTTCAGTGGTACTGAGGGCGAGGATGCCCAAGTCTTCTTAGACAAGTGTCAGAGGATTCTTCGCACATCAGGGATATTGGAGGCCAGTGGGGCTCCATTTACTACCTTCCAATTCTCAGGAGGTGCACTCACTTGGTGGGAGGCCTATGACAGGCGTAGAACTGTTGATACAACACGCCTTACCTGGCGTTAGTTCTCCATTCTGTTCCTAGAGAAGTATATACCGCAATCTCGCAGGGAGGAGCTGCGCAGGGAGTTGGAGCAGTTGCGTCAGGGGGACATGACCGTGATGCAGTATGAGATGAGGTTCTCCGAAATGGCCCGTCGTGCTATTTGGCTAGTTCCCACTGATAGGGAGAGGACTAGGAGGTTCATTGATGGCCTCAATTATAAGCTTCATATTTTCCTGACCAAGGAGAGGGTATTTGGTGCTTCTTTTGAGGAGGTGGTTGACATTGCTAGAGAGATTGAGTTGGTTCGTTGCTAGGAGCGAGTCGAGAAGGAGGCCAAGAGGCCTCGAGGGTATGGTAGTTTTGGTGGTGTTCATTCGGGAGGTCAGTCTCAGCACAGTAGAGGCCGTTCATTTAGGCCTCCTCAGCCAGTCCGCCCAGCCTACAGTGGTGCATCATCGGTGCACGGTCCCCGCAGCTCTCATCCGGGCCGTTCCTCATTCAATGCTCTTCCAGCCCAAAGTTCATCTCGGCCACCATCAATTTAGGGTTCCTCGGCGCATGGTTCTTCTAGTGGTTATTCTGGTTCTAGGGGTTCCCTTCAGTCCCCACCGTCATTTGCTGAGAGGGGTTGCTTTGAGTGTGGTGATCCAGGTCATATCAAGAGGTTTTGTCCCATCTTTCGGGTGGTTCATTCCAGTAGAGGAGCCAGCCTTCAGCTTCAGCGCCAATTACTTCACCACCTGCCCAGGCAGCTAGGGGTGGGGCCCAGTCAGCTAGAGTCCGCCCTAGAGGGGGAGGTTGATTAGGTGGAGGTCAAGCTCGATTTTATGCACTTCGAGCTAGACCAGATGCTATGGCCTCAGATGCAGTGATTACATGTATTGTTTCAGTATGTCAGCAAGATGCTTCGGTCTTATTTGATCCAGGTTCCACGTATTCTTATGTTTCATCATACTTTTCTCATTTTCTAGATATGCCTCGTGAGTCCTTAGTTACATCTGTTCTTGTGTCGACCCCGATGGGTGATACTATTATTGTGGACCGTGTGTATCGGTCATGTGTAATATCTAGTGGGGGTCTGGAGACCCGAGCGGATCTGTTATTGCTTAGCATGGTTGACTTTGATATGATATTGGGCATGGATTGGCTATCTCCGTGTCACGCTATTCTTGATTGTCATGCTAAGACCGTGACCTTAGCAATGCCAAGATCTCCGAGAGTCGAGTGGAGAGGTTCCATTGAGTATGTGCCTAGTCGGGTGATTTCATACCTGAAGGCCCAACGTATGGTAGAAAAAGGGTGTTTATTGTATTTGTCTTTTGTGAGGGATGTCAGTGTTGAGACCCCCACTATTAATTCTGTCCCTGTAGTCCGTGATTTTCCAGACGTGTTTCCTGCTGACCTGCAAGGCATGCCACCTGATAGGGATATTGATTTTGGTATCGATTTGGTGCGGGGAACTCAGCCTATTTCTATTCCACCGTATCGTATGGCACCAGCGGAGTTAAAGGAATTGAAAGAGCAGCTTCAGGAACTCCTAGATAAGGGGTTCATTCGGCCTAGTGTGTCGCCTTGGGGTGCACCAGTGCTATTTGTGAAGAAGAAATATGGTTCCATGAGGATGTGTATTGACTAGAGGTAGTTGAACAAGGTTACAGTCAAGAATAAGTATCCCTTTCCTCGTATTGATGATTTGTTTGACTAGCTTCCGGGCTAGAGTGGAATCTAACATTGATTTGAGATCCGAGTATCATCAGCTATAGATTCAGGATTCTGATATTCCCAAGACAACTTTTAGGACTCGTTATGGTCACTATGAGTTTATGGTGATGTATTTTGGGCTGACCAATGCCCCAGCAGCGTTCATGCATTTGATGAACAACGTGTTTCAGCCGTACTTGGATTCTTTTGTTATTGTGTTCATTGATGACATCCTAGTATATTCTCGTAGCCAAGAGGAGCACACTCAGCATTTGAGAGTTGTTTTACAGAGATTGAGGGAGGAGAAGCTTTATGCAAAGTTCTCCAAGTGTGAGTTCTTGCTTGGTTTAGTAGATTTCTTGGGGCACGTGGTGTCCAGTGAAGGTATTCGGGTTGATCCGAAGAAGATATAGGCGGTACATAGTTGGCCCAGACCGTCCTCAGCTACAGAGATTAGGAGCTTCCTTGGTTTGGCAGGATATTACCATCACTTTGTGGAGGGGTTTTCTTCTATTTCTTCACCCTTGACCAGATTGACCCAGAAGGGTGCTCTGTTCAGGTGGTCAGACGAGTGTGAGGAGAGATTTCAGAAGCTCAAGACTGCATTAACCTCAGCTCCAATGTTGGTATTTCCATCAGCTTCAGGTTCTTATACCGTATATTGTGATGCCTCGAGGATAGATATCGGTTGTGTTTTGATGCAGGAGGGTAGGGTGATTGCCTACGCCTCACACCAATTTAAGACTTATGAGAAGAATTACCCAGTGCATGATCTTGAGCTAGCAGCCATTGTTCACACCTTGAAGATTTGGCGTCATTATTTGTATGGGGTGCATTGAGAGGTTTTCACTGACCAACTTAGTCTGCAGCATCTGTTTAAGTAGAAGGATCTGAATTTGCGTCAGAGGAGATGGTTGTAGCTTCTCAAGGACTATGATATCACTATTCTATACCATCCGGGGAAGGCTAATGTAGTGGCCAATGCCTTGAGTCGCTGAGCAGAGAGTTTGGGGAGTCTAGCATATCTTCCAGCAGTAGAGAGACCATTAGCACTTGATGTTCAGGCCTTCGCGGGCCAGTTGGTGACGTTGGATCTATCATAGCCCCGTCGGGTATTAGCTCATGTAGCTTCCACATTATCTCTTTATGACCGGATCAGAGAGCACCAGTATGATGACCCACACTTACTCGTTCTTTAGGACAGGGTCCGACGAGGTGATTCCAGGGATGTAGTTATTGGAGATGATGGGTTCATGAGGATGCAGGGTCGGATTTGTGTGCCCAATGTGGATGGGCTTCGAGAGTTGATTCTAGCAGAGGCCCATAGCTCGCAGTATTCCATCCATCCGGGTGCCACGAAGTTGTATCAAGATCTGAGGCAGTATTATTGGTGGAGGCGGATGAAGAAGGATATTGTTGAGTTTGTAACTCGGTGTCTCAACTGTCAGCAGGTCAAGTATGAGCAATAGAGAACAGGTGGGTTGCATCAAAGGTTGGATATTCCGGAGTGGAAGTGGGAGCAGATCACCATGGACTTTGTAGTTGGGCTCCCACAGACTTCGAGGAGGTTCGATGTTATATGGGTCGTTGTGGATCGGTTGACCAAGTCCACGCACTTCATTCCTGTTGGTACTACTTATTCTTCGGAATGTTTAGCTGAGATTTATATCAGGGAGATTGTCCGGTTGCATGGTGTTCTAGTTTCTATCATTTCTAACAGAGGTACTCAGTTCACATATCAGTTTTGGAGGTCCGTGCAGAGAGAGTTGGGTACACAGGTCGAGTTAAGCACAACATTTCATCCTCAGACGGACGGGCAGTTAGAGCGCACTATTCAGATTCTGGAAGACATGTTGCGTCCTTGTGCCATTGACTTTAGGGGTTCATGGGACCAGTTTCTGTCACTCGCGGAGTTTGCTTATAATAATAGTTATCAGTCGAGTATCCAGATGGCTCCGTACGAGGCTTTATATGGCAGGAAGTGTAGATCTCCGGTTGGTTGGTTTGAGCTGGGTGAGGCTAGGCTATTGGGCACAGACTTGGCACAAGATGCGTTCGATAAGGTGAAGTTGATTCAGGAGCGGCTTCGCACGGCGCAGTCTGGGCGAAAGAGTTATGCGTACCGGAAGGTCCGGGATGTGTCTTTCATGGTTGGGGAGAAGGTGCTACTGAAGGTGTCACCCATGAAGGATGTTATGCGGTTCGGGAAGAGAGGCAAGTCGAGTCCCGGGTTCATTGGGCCTTTTGAGGTGCTTCAGAGGGTTGGAGAGGTGGCTTATAGACTTGCTTTGCCACCCAGCTTGTCAAGTGTCCATCCGGTATTCCATGTTTCCATGCTCCGGAAGTATACTGGTGACCCGTTTCATGTCTTGGACTTCAGTTCAGTTCAACTAGTAGGTGATATGTCTTATGAGGTAGATCCAGTGGCTATTTTGGGTCGTCAGTTAAGAAGGTTGAGGTCTAAGGATATAGCTTCAAAGAAGGTACAGTGGAGAGGACAGCCGGTGGAGGAGGCCACCCGGGAGACTGAGCAGGAGATACGGAGAAGATATCCTTACCTATTTGAGACTCCAGGTTTGTTTCTAGACTCGTTCGAGAATAAACGTTTGTTTAAGAGGGGGAGAATGTAACGACACGGCCGGTCGTTCCGTGAGATTAGCCCTGTTTCCCCTGTTTTGGCTTTGTCATGTGTTATTTAACCTAATTATATTGTATTGGGTCGGTTGGTTCGGGTTCGGAATGGTCGTGGTGAGAAAAGAGACACTTAGTCTCTTAAGTTGGCCTTATGGTTAGAAAAGTCAATCAGAAGTTGACTATTAGGTAAACGACATCGGAATGTGGATTTTATAGCTCAGATAGATTCGTTAGGTTATTTGGGACTTAGGAGTGTGTTCAGAATGTGGTTTTGATGTCCGCAGTAGAATTAGGCTTGAACTGGTGAAATTGAGTTTTTGGCGATTTCAAGTCGGCAGTGGAAAATAGGCTATCGGGTCGAAATGGAATTCCGGAAGTTGGAACAAGTTCGTAGTATCATTTAGGATGTCTGTGAAAACTTTTAGGTCAATCAGATGTGTTTTGGGTGGTTTCGGCATCTTTCAGAAGTTTAGAAATTCTTAAACTTGAATTCGGGGTTAATTCGGTATTCGGATGTTGCTTTGAGTGATTCAAAGGCTCGACTAAGTTTTAATGATGTTATGGGATGTGATGGCATGTTTGGATGAGGTCCTGAGGGCCTCGAATGAGTTTCGGGTGGTTATCGGACTTAGTATTTGGTTGGCAACTGTTGAAATCTGGTATCAACTATTTCTTGTTTCCTTGTACGCGATTGCAGGAGTCTATTCGCAATCACGTAGGCTTATTTTAGGGTAGAGGTAAGTTTATTCTATGCGGTCGCACGGTTAGGGTCGCGGTCGCATCGTTTTGTAGAGTTGTGCATCACGAACGCGTGGCTGAGGTCGCGTTCGCGTAGAAGGATTTGGAGCGGCGGTATGATGAAGCAATTACTCTACGCGATCGCATAGAGTTGGGCGCGTTCCCGTTGTTGTGAGAGGGTGCTATCCACGATCGCGTAAGTTTCAAATGCAGGGAGGTTGATTTGTGCTTCGCGATTGCGAGGCTATTTTCGCGATCGCAAAGGAGACTTATCTGGGCAGAATGTTTAAGTTCAAAATGAGGGTTTAGTCCATATTTCAAAAACCCATTAGAGAGCTCGGGAGAAGGTGAAATTTGAGGAGGTTTTCAGTGGAGTAATTGGGGTAAGTATTCTTCACCCACATTTGGATTAATTCCATGATTTAGTCTTGATTTTCATCATTTAATTTGAGAAATTAGAGTGGAAATTGGGGGATTAGGGCTTGAAGTTCTAGATCTTGATTTGAGGAATTGAGAGGCCATTTGTTGTCGAATTTTGGTGTATTTGGTATGTATGAACTCGTGAGAGTGTAAGGTTCCAGTTTTATAATTTTTATCGAATTCCGAGATGTGGGCCCGGGGGTCGAGTTTGGCCAATTTCAGGATTTTTGGTTGAATTTGATAATTTTCGAGTGGGGTTCGTTCCTTAGCATATATTAATGATGTAAATCTGAATTTTGGCATATTTGGAGCAATCAAAGGCCGAGTCTAGAGGCAAAGACATTGAGGGCTAGGATTTTAGCCGAAGTACCGTTTCCAAACTTGGTTCTGAGGGTTCGCAACCCCGAACTATATGATATATGACTATAATTAAGGTGACGCACATGCCAAGTGACGGGCGTGCGGGCATACACCGAGTGATTTTTGGCCTGGCTCATCCCATGGCACTGTCTAGTAGCTATTTCGGATTGATATCCGCACTTTTATTGATGTGGTTAATGTGAACATTTTAGAAATCATGCTAAGTCAAATGCTAGGGCTTCACGCCGAAAATGCTGAGACCCGAGTGGTCGTATATTGCTGTCTCCTTATGTGTTTATTTGATTTTGTATACTCAGTCCTGTCATAGCATATTAATTAATGCCTCGGTTTCGTTAATTGTTGATGTTATATATTTATCATTGTTTCGGGCTAGTTCATGCATCTGTGAGCCCATGTAAGTGAGACTGGAGAGTAATGATTGAGTGAGGCCGAGGGCTTGTTATTGAGAAATTTATGAGATCGGACTACACACTGTAGCGATACTCTGATCATGCCTTCGTTGGCTTGATATAGCACTTAGGCCAATATGAGCCCCTCTGGAGTCTTTACACCCCTGGCGAGCGCATTGATATTGAGGGATGGATCTTCTCTGGACATGGATCTTGTCCGAAGTTGGTGATATGTGAGGGATGGATCGTCCCTGGACATGGATCTTGTCCGAAGTTGATGATATGTGAGGGATGGATCGTCTCTGGACATGGATCTTGTCCGAGTGTTGTATTCCGAAGATGGATCTTCTCCGTGGGGGCTGGATTGGTATTTTCCTCAGTACTGAGTGACTACGGTCACCGCTGTTTATGCATATTCCGGGATGGATTTTCTCTGGGCCTGAGAGCCATATACAGTACTGAGTGGACTTCTGTGGGAGAGCCGTGAGCACTATGTGCATTTCCACACTGTTGATACATTGGCATATAGATTACTGAGGTATACATGGGTTACTTATCATATCGGTCATATTTTGTTTTCATTATCCATTGAAACTGTGAGCATGCCTAAATTCTGTGTACTGTTTTCATTACAATTATTGAGGTTTAGTCCGTCACTACCTCTCAGCCTTTAGTTTGGGTTCGTTACTTCTGAGTTGCTGTACTCACGTTACCCCTGCACCTTGTGTGCAGATCCAGGTACATCGGGGCCTGGTAGTGGTTGCTGAGCGGCTGTCAGAGTTCCTTTGGAGGCATCGAGGTTGAAGTTGGCGATCGCAGCCTCGATTATCTCCTTCTCTATCAACCTGTCTTATTTATTTATTTCAGACAACTTTATGTTGGCATTGTATTTTGATATTCGGTTTGGTAGCTCATGAATCGGTGACACTAGATTTGGGTTCAGCTTTTCTCTTACTTATGTTGTTCAATGATGATTAAACTCTTAAATTCTTTATAAATATGAGACTTTTGCTGCAAATATAATGGATTTTCTGAAAATACCTGTTAACAAATGAAATGTGTGACTTACCTGATTTCATGATAGGTGCCATCACGACCGGGTATTTGGGGTCGTGACAGTAGCGAAATACCCAATGCATGCCTTGGATGCACATCTCTATGCCAGAAGCTTCATTAAACCTATCTTTACAATTGAGGCTCGCATTCCTCCAACGATTAATAAAGTCGATAACTGGTTCACTCTTTCGTTGACGAGTATTTGTGAGTTCCACTATGCTCTCAGTGTGCCTTGTGCTATCAAAGCGATTGAGGAACTCTTGTTCTAGTTGATCCCAGCTATCAATAGATCCTGCCTCGAGTTCTGTATACCAATCAAAAGCATTTCCTTTTAGCGAGCGGACAAACTGTTTGGCGAGGTAATATTCATAAGTCCCAGCGTTGTTGCATGTCTCAACGAAGTGCGCAGCATGTTGCTTTGGATTGCCTTTACCATCAAACTGTTAAAACTTTGGAGGTTGATAGCCAGCAGACATCTTCAACATATCGATCCTTGTAGTGTATGGCTTTGTGTATGTAAAGGAAGACTTGGTAGAAACTTCGTACTTGCTTTTAATAGTTCCTTCGATGAACTCCTTCAGTTGATCGATTGTAATCATCCCTTCCGAAGAGACTGGAATTTCCTTAGTGGATGCAACTTGTCGTGGGGGAGGATCAATCTCTTGAACTTTTGGGAGTTTTTCAGGTGCATGGGTGGATTCTTTTTCCATCAAGATTCCCACCATATATGTTAGCTTGTCGATTCTAGCATCTTGATTTTGCATGCACTTGGTCAAGCCAGCGATTTCTTTCGTCATGTTTTCCGACCGTTCCTCCACATATGAAGTGTTTGTCACCATAGCTTGCATGATTGTCATGGACGATGGAGAGTAGCATGGATTTTCGCACAAATTGATCCTTGATTGGCTCACGCTATATGGTGTAAGTTAGGAGGATCCATCGCTTGAAGCATAATCATATTCCTTCATAGCAGAGTGCTTGGATCCGGAGAGGTCAAGCAGAGCAAGAGTTTTCTTGATCTTTTCAACAACATCGCTTCCTTCTTCGGGTGCGTTTGTGGAAGATCTTGCTCCTTTTGGGGATGAAGATCTGAAAATAGGGGTTGATGCGGACAACACCTAGGGTGCTTGTTGTCCTAACGAGCTTGCTTTTCTCCTCGTAACTAGTCCAAAGCTTCCAAAGGTAACATCGAGGATGCTTTCCACATCAACATAGAACCTGGAATTAGCAGCCTTGGCGGAAGTTGAATTGGAGTTGATTTTATTGGAATCCATTTCGTTGTTCATGAACCTTGGTGATTGAAAAGTTGAGATGAGAGGTAGATATTTTCCCACTGGGCATGCCAGAATTTGTAGACAATAAATTGTATTGAGAAAATAAAATCAAGACCGAAAAATATCGCAACAATTGTAGTATTTAATTTCGAATATTTGAGTGTTACAATCTCTATGAATCCTCTAATTCTTCTTTTTAATAAAAATTCAAAGGCCTTTGAGCTTGATCTTGAATTTTAATTTGATTTATCCATCGGAAACACTTTGATTGTTGCCACGAATTTTATCACGAACAAGTAGCCTTGATCTTGAACTCCATTTATTTGATTTGACTGCATTCTTGATCATGAATACTTGAATTGTTCTTCGTTATTGAGATTGAACTTGATTTTTTTTTTGTTCTTGAAATTGAACTTGATTTCTTGAACTTGAACTTGATTGCTTGAATCCTGAAACTTATAGAGAAATTTGCGGCGTTTGATCCACGAGCTATCTCTTGCTTCTTGTTATAACTTCTGGTGTCTTTTCTGAGTTATGAAGACCCCTATTTATAGTTGTGGGAGGGAAGAGTTATGATAAGAATAAACTCTTTCCGACCAATCAAATTGAAGTGTGACAGCCGCATTTGATTGGCCAGAACATGTCACTTGCACATGTGGCGCGATTTCATTGGCCTTTTACTTTGACTTGGCGTGTCTTGTCATTCTGACACGTGGCATGATCCCATTGGATCTTTTGTTTGACTTGGTGTGCCACGTCATTTGACACGTAGCACGAAACTGGGCCTCTAGAAAGATGACATATTGGGCTTAATGAAGTGGGCTCATCACTTTAGCCCAATTAAATGAGCTAGCCCAATGGATTAAGACTCATTTATTTAATCCATATAAATTGGACCTATATAATTAATGCATTTATATATTAGCCCATAATATTTATTCGGACCAATATATCTTGAGTTTAAAATATAGTCCAAATTAATTTATGAATTTAATTTTGTAAATTTTATATACCTACAAATATATTCGTACATTAAATTTTTTCTTAACGGTAACTTTTAAGATATATAAGTAGCATTGTTAAATTTGTCAGTAAATATTACTGTGAACAAATCTCAAGTCCACGTTCTTAACCATGCTTAATGAAATATTTTTAATGATAACCCAAGCCATACACATTAATCCAATAAATAAAATACCTATATTTAGCACAATGACACATCAGATTAATACTTTCAAATAAATAATATTAACAAACAAAGCATTAAAAATCTTAATATCAAATACAAATATCTTTGAAACTTTTTTCAAAATTCATATTGACTATAAAAAAAACTATCATTTGTTAAACAAATCTGTTAGTTATTATTTCAAATAAATATTAAAAATAAATATTTTATGGTTTTTAGATTTAAAATATGCTCATGTTTAAATATGATTAAACAAATCGAGTGCTGTGAAATAATTAAATGTATGTATATATTATAAAAATTAAATAATTTAAAGTTATTTTAATTATAAATAAAATACCTAGTTAAAAATATATTATATAGTATATAATATAAAAGGCATTACATAAATGAGAGGATATATTATGCCGAGGGCATAATAGACTTTTCAAGTAAAAGTATTATAAAATCTGTTCAAAGTGACTTTTGTGATAAACATAACAAAGTAAATGATTATTGTGTTACAAAAGAAAGAAAAGTGACTTTTAAGTAATGAACACAAAGTTGAATGATTTTTATATAACAAAAAAAAGGAAAGTGACTTTTTGTGTAACGAACACAAAGTTGAATGACCATCCATAAAATTTACTCTGATAAATGCAGTTTATCGATGTTATAGCTTCTTCTTCTTTTAAGGAGAGCTAGTGCGGGTATTTTTATTCATCAAAAATAATCTATCATTCCACTATAAGAGAATGGAGTGAAAATTATGTGAAACAAATGAGTTAGAATCACATTTGATTGGATATTGCTTACACAGAGTAATAAATTATATATCTATTAATATATAAAAGGAGAAGCAGAAGCCTAATATTGAGACAAGTTTCACAATCATAAAAAGTCAAGTGGCATTATTAAGACAAAAAAAACTACTTTTTTTTAACTAAAAAAACTTCTTAATTTCAAATTTTGAACTAATAGTTTATTCATATTCAAGGTTTAATCTTTTTCAACCACGTTGCTAAGAATTTGTATAAATTATTATCTTATTTATTATAAATAAAGAACCGCCGCAAATACCAAAAAAATATGTGTTTTACTTTTACAAAACAACTTCCAGAAACTGAAGGATCGTGTGTTACTATAATGACCTGGCCGGTCGTTCCGTGAGATTAGCCTCGTTTCCCCTATTTCAACTTTGTTATGTGCTAGTTAACCTAATTATGATGTGTTGGGTCGGTTGGTTCGGGTTCGGGGTGGTCGTGGTAAGAACTGAGACACTTAGTCTCTTAAATTGGCTTAATAGTCAAAAAAAGTCAACTGGGAGTTGACTTATTGGTAAACGACCTCGGAATGTAGAAATTATGGTTCAGATAGCTTTGTTAGGTGATTTGGGACTTAGGAGTGTGTTTGGAATGTGGTTTTGATGTCCGGAGCAGAATTAAGCTTGAATTGGCGAAATTGAGTTTTTGGCGAATTCCGGTCGGCAGTGGAAAAATTATCTATCGGGATCGGAATGGAATTCCGGAAGTTGGAGAAGGTTCGTAGTGTCATTTTGGACGTGTGTGCAAATTTTTAGGTCATTCAAACGTGTTTTGGTTTGTTTCGGAATCATTGGCGAAATTTAGAAATCTCTAAGTTCATAGGCTTGAATCCGATGTGATCTTGGTGTTTTAACTTTGTTTTGGGTGTTTCGAAGGCTCGACCAAGTTTGAATAAGGTTATGGGACTTGTTTGGGTTTTAGGTTGAGGTCCCGAGGGGCTCGAGTTACTTTCGGATAGTCATCGAAAGGATTAAAGTTGGAAAATGCAGCTGAAGGAGCTGCTGGTGCCAGGTTTCTGGTGTGGCCGCACCTGCGGAAGGGTAGCCGCAGGTGAGAGACTTGGACCGCACCTGCGAAGCCGCAGGTGCGGGTGATTCACCGCAAGTGCGAGAAATGGGCCTTAAGTGTATTTCCGCAGGTGCGGAGAGAAGGCCGCAGATGCTGTTTCACTGGGCAGGAAGTATAAATACTTGCCTTCGTGAATTTTAGGCACTTTCATCATATTTGCATGCGGGCTGAGGCTTTTGGGAGCAAATTGAAGAGGGATTTCCGTGGAGGTAAGTTTCTTGGACTAAAAACTCGATTATATGTTGATTTTTGACGGATTAAGCATGGAATTAGTGGAATTTAATGGTATAAATTGGGGGTTTAGGGCTTGGGAAATTTAGACTTAAAATTGAGGAATTGAGGGGTCAATTGTGGTTGGATTTCGATGCATTTTATATGTATAGACTCGGGAAAGGATGAGGATTCTTGTGATGCAATTTTTGTAGAATTCCGAGACGTGGGCCCGGGGGTCGGGTTTGGCCAATTTCGGGAATTGTGCCTAATTTTGATAATTTTTGAATGGGTTTCGTATCCCTAGCATATTTTGATGATATTAATCTGATTTTGATAGACTCGGAGCATTTGGGAGCCGGTTCGAGAGACAAGAGCATCGCGGATTAGTTTTTGGGCCGGTTTGAGGTAAGTAATGACTGTAAATCTTGCCCTGAGGGTATGAAACCCCGGACCTCGTATTTTCTCACTACTTTTGGAGTGGCGCACATGCTGGATAATGAGTGTGTGGCGTGCGCTGATTGGGGATTGGGACTTGGTCCTTCCCGTGGCAACTATTGAGTTGTTTATTTACTTTTAAATCATATGTTAAATCGTGTTTTCAGACTATTGTTATGTTTGGGTTGTAACCCATGTTTGGGGCCTTGTGCCGACCTGTTTAGACCCCTTGGGAGATTTTACTGCTATTCCTCATTGTGTTGACTTATGATTTACACTCAGTCATATTATGTTCAACTGATTTCGAAACTCAGCCTTATTTACACTATTTTGAGATATAAAATGATGTTTTTGGGTCGAGTACCCCGTTTTACTGACAGCCCGAGTGGAGTTTTGAGAGTTTCTGACCGAGTGAGGCCGAGGTCTTGATTGTGAGGATATGATATGCCACAAGGTGGCTTGATATTAGCGCTTGGGCTAAAAGATCCCCTCCGGAGTCTGTGCACACCCTTAGTGAGCGCAGGTACCTACTGAGTGCGAATACTGGATGCCGAGTGCCGAGTGATTGTCGCGCCCCCTTTTTCCTCGCGGAATCGGGTTTTGACATTGGTTGGGATAACTCTTTCCTTTTGGGAAAGGGGTTTGCATATTTTGAAGAGTCGCCACCTAACGATTTTAACGGTGCGTTAGGGCACCTAAGGGGTTCAATTACAACTACGTTTCTAACCAGAAATTTGGGTAAGGGCTTGAAATTATCCTAAGGGGAAGGTGTTAGGCACCCCTCAGGATCCACAAGTGTGGTTCCTGACCAAATGGTTTCGTGAATTTGTACAACTAGCAAATAACAAGTAAAGGCTCAAATAAAAAGGGATTTAATTCTTAAGCATATAGATGCTTAGAAAACAGTAGAGATGATTACGAACTAGCGTATACAAGTGTCCTAGGTTTATAATAATATGGATCACATCAATTCAATACCCGGTAATCACTCCTCGAAGAGGGGCTACACGTGGTATTAGCGCACCGATCATCATATCCATATTCTACCCTTCCCACCCCGTGAAGGTGATTAAAGCGTGTGTTGGTCATGGATTCTATTGCGTGCTATTACCCGTCCCATCCTGTCAGTCCTGGAGGAGGATATGACTACTATCTTAAAAGGAATTACTAGGTTGACCCCTAGGTTTAAAGGACAATATTCTAAGCGACAAACAATGAAAACTAGCACTTCAGATAAGGGAAAACAAATAAGAGCAGATACGAGGCCAAAGTATTCCTCCACAGATTATGCACATGATTAGCAAAACTCAAACACAAGTAAGGCCTTATTAACTTCAGAACCTAAGGCATGATATCTAGGTGAGAATGCAATAGTGAGGCAGTTTTATTACTGATTTCAGAGGATGAATTTTATCAGTTTCTTACTGATTATAATCATTAATGGTCAAGCAGTAGGTATAAAGGAGTAAGTTTCCAGTTTTAATAGATTTAACACCTAAAGCTTGCATAAGCGTATGACAACACCCAGTAATTATCCAGATTATTAAAGAAACTATTACAAGTTAGTTTGCCTAAACATGTTGTACTTAGGTGTTGCAAAAAATACAGAACTATTACCAGTTGTTTGGAAACATGGTGAACTTATTTGTAGGGGTCTTTTTCATGCAATCAATAGTAAAACTAGGTGTTGAATGAGATCCTAATACATGATATCTAACATGAACACATAGGGATGCAGAATGGGTGGTATGCAGAATTCCTAGGCAGGATTTCTAAATGCATAAAGTCACAGTATTTGAACATGCTATGCAGCAAGTATAAGGATGACTTGTTTATTAGCGCATTATTATCCTAAGCATGATCCTAGGTGTACCACAATATTATAGCGATATTAGAACTGGTTTACATGAATAACATGTTTATATTAACATTTAATCCTAGAGCATGATTTCTATATGATAATGCCATAATAGGATGCTGAAACAGTAAACATGGACCTAAGGAACAGGAATTCTAATGCATGATATGCTTGCATACAATCAGCCCTAAGCATGAATTTCTAGTGCACACGTGAGAAATGTAAACCTAGAGGCATGGTATCTACTATTTAACATGTATAACCTACACAACTACCCTTCCCTTTTACTATCCATTCCCAAATATATGTTTACAAATTATAACAGGCCGGGAATTATGAATTACACAACCAAAGGAAAATAAGAAGTTACTTCTATAGGGAGCCTTCAATTAGGCCCAGATCTTCCAAACCTCAATGTCTTTGGTGTTTCATAGCCTTTCATAGTCAGGGTGTGTGAAATTTCCCTAAGGGCCTCAAGGGCTCCCGGGCAATGCTCACACCCAAACATAGCCAAAGAGTTAAACATGTGCAGTGTGGGAAGTGCCAGCCTTGTGTGTCAGAGTTCAGAGGGTACTCAAAGGGTCCCCAAAGCAGTGCTCACACGAAGGGGGCTGAACTTAGACTTCTAAGAGTATATGTGAGAGTGCTTTTTATTTTTTTAAAAGGATTTAACTAAGAAAACAGTTTTGAAGAGGGAAATAGAAGTTTAACATCAAACAAAGGACCAAGGATAGTCTAACAATCGCAAACAGGGGTAATGGGATTTGAGGGACAAATACTGAGCATGTGAGGGCAGAAATGTAGCATGCAGACACACATATAGGCATTCAATTACAAACTCCGAAGGGTCTAGAGGATTAGGGGTACAGTAAAGTACTAGGTTAGATTAACACCTAAAACAACTAAGACCACGATTAAACTAATGTACCAGTCATAGGTGTGTACTGGTAAAAAGAGTTTCACACGTAAGCCAACTTTTGACAACTCAGCCAGTCATGTGGACACAGGAAAACACGACAATTGGATGTGATTCTTTGAAGAGATACGGTACAAAGAGGCACGGTACACAGTAAACCCACGAACTTATCAGCCACGGGAAACTCAACTTGATCAAAACGAGAGAGAGACACGGTCAGAATGAATCTAGACAAAGCTACATGCAGATTCAAGGACCCACAATTGATTACTCGAACGTTATGTAACCGAACCCCAATTACTGTTATCTTTTGTAACGCCTCATTAATGTCATAATTAATCATTCATGAGTAACCATAGCAAGAGTCGTATGTTGTAAGAATATCCTATATAAGGGAGGGGAACACAACTTGTAAAGGCAGCTGATTCTCGAATACAATTAACTTCGATCTTTTATTCCTGCAATACTGTCTATTATTCATTTTTCTTTATTACCTTGATTATCAGTAACCCGTATTCATCTTAAAAATAATCTTTAGTCAAAGGGTCTAATTCTTTGGTTAAACAGATTGGTTCCGTTACCGGGGTCTGATAATCTTTGTTTACTTTTCAAGTGATATCCTCTGAATTATGTCAAACTCCAACGACAATAACCAGCAAAGGAATGGAACCCCAGTTCCATCGCCTTCAGGAACTCCACGTGGCTCGAGGGGACAATCCCTAGAAAGGTCCAATAACATCAATGGTGATAATGATCAAACTGTGAAACAAGATCATGTAAAGCAAATGATTACAGAGTATGTGAGCCAAGCTTTGCAAGAATTTGCGAGATGATTACCGGCCGCATTACCTACACCGCCGATGCTACCCCCCAATAACACCATCACCATGGAAAATCCTCAGTCTGGGTTGGCAAACTCAGGAAGAAGAGATACTCCTAATGAATCTCTCGAAACAAGACCAGGTATATCTAATAACTCAGAATTACAAAATTTACTGTTAACCATGCAGAAACAGATGAAGGAGTAGAACGACCACATTGAACAAATTCCTGGAGTACCACCTATCATCAAAGGCATCGATGTTGATAGATATTCTCAACAACCTTGGAAGCCAAGTGCGTACCCTTACCTATACCCAAGAAGTTTAAAATTCCTGATGTTCCCAAATATGATGGAACAACTGACTCACGCGACCATGTGACTGCTTTCACTACTTGGGTTAAAGGCAATGACTTAACGAAACAAGAGATTGAATCAGTCCTTGTCAAAAAATTTGGGGAAACACTTACCAAAGGAGCCCTAACCTGGTATTCTCTTCTCCTTGAAAATTCTATTGACTCTTTCGCTGAGCTTGCAGATTCGTTATAAAAGCACACTCTGGTGCACAAAAAGTTGAGAAGAGAATGAAAGACATATTCAAAATAA